>JAJPUD010004917.1:0-10331 GCA_023553655.1 Myrmecobius fasciatus | reverse complement strand
ATGATGATCTAAGACAATTCCAAAGAATTCATGATGAAAAATGCGATCCACATCTAGAGAGAGAACTAAAGAACACTAAGGGCACTTTTTTCCCCACTTTTTTTCCACTTTGTTTTTCTTGGGTTTTGTGTATGCTTTCTTTTTTAACATGGCTAACATGAAAATATATTTTTCATGACTTCACATATATATTATATATTATATTGCTTACTTCCTCAAGGATAGAGGTCATAAAGACTCTGTAATTCAAAAATTTTTTTAAATGTACTTGAGAAATATTTAATGAAATTAAAAAAAAATTTAAAGAGCCATAATTACTGAGTTGTTATTTTTTTAACTATGTTTTTATAGGATCATAGAACAGAAAGAAGCATTTATTGAGGACCCACCACATATACAGATAAATCAGATACCTATACATTATACACATATATATCATATGCTTATACATATACCCTAGTCTTTCCCTCTACAACTCTGTTTTCAACTCCTAAGAACAAGATGTTCCTCCCGGGATAAGGTCATATTTTCTCACCATGTTGGATACCACTTCCCTCAGCCTCCACTCTCCTCTCATTGGAGGGCTCAAGAGCAGAGTACTAAACTCCTCCCCAGACCTTTCCTTTATAGGGGGTAGAAATTGGGCTTCCACTTCATTGTACTCCACCAAACAAAATAACTTCTGGTGTTCCCCTTGTCTCCAAATCCAGCCTGATTTCTGGCTACCTTTTGTGTGCTATATTCTCCCATTAATCTTCTATTGGGCAAGAACTGCCCATTTTTTTTCCTATTTATATCCCTAGTGCTTAGCAACAGTGCCTTGTACATAGAAGGTGCTTAATGTTTAACAAATACATACATACATATATATATATATACACATATATATTCATGCTCATTTACATATACATATGCATTTATCCACCTTAATTGGAATTGGGTGAGAAGGATTATCTTTTCCTCCCTCCCTTTTAAGGCAATTTGGCTTCAAGAAATAGGCTTCACATTTTGTTAGAATTTGTTTCCTTTATTCTTTACAATTCTAGATGCAGGTGGCAGAGTACCTAGACCTAGGATTTCAAGATATGGCAACTTTGGAGGTAGAATTACAGGTCAAACATTGGTAGCAGTTTAGCAAGGAAGTATTGAGAAGCCAGGGTATCCATGATTTGAGCCCAAAGAAGGACTTTGGACTTGGAACTTGGTGGGACTGAATTTTCTAAGAATTGAGTTAAACTGTGAACCTAATCCTGCTTCTTTCCCTTTAGATTGATGTGGTATGGAAACTATTATATTGTCTAGATATTGGGAAAGATACTTTAATATTTGTTCTTATTATACCTTTAAAGTAAATTATTCTTTTGTAAAAGCTAATTTATTAAGTGGTTAAATACAACTGGGGATCCCTAGGAACACAATAGATAGGAGTTGAAGTCAGTGGCAGAGAATCTACATATCTCACCAAAAGTCTTATTGATATGGTTTAAGGACCAAAATGATGCAGATAATGTAGACACCAGATGATGGTAGGCACTAAAAGTTGGGATTCAGTCATGTGAATTCTTCACAATGATCATTCTCTTTGGCAAAATTTAGGGAAATAGATTGTAGACAAAATGAAGGGAGACAATAGACATCAAGAATGGTAAATATGAGGGTGGGGCATGCTCTTAACTGGCAGACTAAATCCTGAAAGGGAATTGTACCCTAAAAGAGTGAGTTAGGTGTAAGGAGGAGAAGTGGGGTTGGGAAGCATAGTGGAGTTGGGGGAGATACCACATGGCATGGGGGAGGAGAGGTAAAGAAAAAGACATCTTGAGGTAGTATGCTGTGGGGGATTAACCCAAAGGAGGACAGCAGTCATGGGATGACCCACAGGTAGATTTTATAGGGAAAATTTAACCTCAGGGACATGACTGGGATTTCTCCAGAGAGTGGGTCTCAGGAGTTTGACATAACTTGGATTTCAGACTGGACCAGCTCCCCACAGGGTGGGACCATGGAGCTAAATTGATCTCTATCAGAACCTTCTGCCTGCCTGCCTCAGGGATCAATTCTTTGGTTTCTCTTGGTCCAAAACACCATTCAGGACCTCATCACTATAAGGGTACTGGATCACCCTGAGAGTAAAATGTAGTGAAAAGCAGCATACCTGGTCTTTTGGCGATAGGGGCCAAGGTCATCACTGCTACAGATGGGATTTGTAATTCTCAGTTTCAGAAAAGAGGAAACTACCTTGAGTTGGCGTCCGCCCTGGGACAGAAAAGCAGAGGTTTTTTTTCACACAGGGACTATGGCAGGAGTTTGGGGACTGCCAAGAACTAGGAGAGGAGGAGGAGAAGAAGGAGAAAAGAATGGTAAAACATTACTATAATGGTAAGGTGACCATGATAGACACCAGTGACTGCCACGTCTGTGGTGCCTTTCCTTAAGACCATGATGATGACTTCTAAATAGACAAGTTGGAAGCTATGTGACTTTTTATAGAGAACATTGATTCTAAGAGCAGGAGCTCCCACTACTCAACTATTCTCCACCGTGGCCTTATTTCTGGCTAATTGCATGGTTATGTGTCTAATTATGACATTATGAAGACTTTTAATGATGTTAACATCATTATGTTTATATTAACATTTTATTGTGTTAAAGAATACATCTGTTAGATTTAATATTATTTCTCATCAATTGTTGAGTGATCCATTGTCATTTGTTTGTGGAAGGAATGCTCAATGAGAGTCACATAGAAGAGGGAGAACTTTCTTAGTTTGTAGCTGAAAGCCTAACTTCTAGTTCATTCATTTTAAGATCATATTCTCTATTGGGGGCATAAGCATAAGTCATTTCATAACTACTCTTCTAAGAGCACAATTATTATGAATGCAGGCTCTACCTCATAAATCTACCCTATAAACAAAAGTCATTGTTACATGCATAAGGAAACAAACTACTACAAATTTTACACAGTCATTTAATTTTATTTTAGCATTTTAGGAATGAAGGGTTTGATGTACTTGATCTTGAAATCATTTCTGCATATAAAATAATTTTTTTTAAAAAAGGAATAATAAAAAACCCAGTTTTCTGCTCCTTTTTTATTATTAATGGTTATTTTTTTCCTTAAAACTTTCTTGAATCATGTTCAACTATCAGTTCATTGGTATAATTTCAAAAATCTTCCTTTCTTCCCCTCATATGCTTCTAGCACATTCTCCTTGAGACTGTTTCTCCACTTTTCCATTCTGTCATAGATTGTATTGAGTTTTCCTGGCTGACAAAGGACCCCTTTAGAAAACATTCTGTGTCCCCCAAGGGTCAAAGTGATCAAAGTTGAAATTACTCAAGAACAATGTTTTTTCATCAGTCCTGAGTTGAAGGAAATTATAGCAGCCTGCTTCATTTATAACCATTTACAATACTTCCTTGACTACAGGGAAATCTAACATGATAACCAAAGTTGAAAAGTTATCACTGTCATGGCATTCTGCTTTGGAGTTTTATTGAAATGTCCACAGAAGTGTGGATCCCATTGTTTCATGTTTGTATGTGGCTTAAGACTGAGTTTGTTCACATTTTCTTATCTATTCAAATACAGGTAACATCATTCATGGCTCTTTACTTAAAAAAAAGATATTAAAATATCTACATATATGTGCATATATAAATACATATTCATACTTGAAAAAATTAAAACTATAATTTTGGACAGGCAACTCCTCTGTAATTTAGAGTGTTTGCCTGGGAGTATTAAGGCTGGTAATTTTCTAAGGGGTACAGAGACATTGTGGCAGAGACAAAACTTGAATCCATTAAGTAGTTATCTCATGTACATATGCAACATTGTTATGTATAATAGACATATATACTTAGATATATGTTTATATCATGTATATATGTATATGTATTTTATATTTACATATATAAAATAAACACACCCCATTATTGTGTATACTAGACACATGCACATGTGTACATATATATCACATATGTATATGTTTTATATACATATAGATATATAATATATTCACACACCCTACATTGGCAGATGTGTGCACATATAGGCAGCCTGATGGCACAGTGGATGGAATGTTGGACAGGGTGTCAGGAAAATGTGATTCTAAATTGGGCCTCAGACATTTACTAACTGTGGTACCCTGGACAAATCACTTAATTTCTGTCTGCCTCAGTTCCTTCATCTGTAAAATAGAGATAATAAAATTCCTATTGTGCCATTCTACCATAGTCACATGCCCCCCACTTTCCCCCATCCAAGAATCTTTAAAAATAAAGTGTTTAGCCTCTTTTGCTCGTCATACTATGCAATTACATCATTTGAGCTCTCCCACATTTAAGCTCTCCTACATTTAAGTCCTATTCTTATTGAGACATGTTATAATTTCATATTAAGTAATAATATGTAATATTATTAATTAATTAATGTAATTAATAAGTAATAATAATATAACATTATATGATATACATACATCTCAAAGAATACTGTTCCACAATCTTGTACCTGCAAAAAAGGTTATTTGTTAACTCATTCTACTCAATATAATTCTGAGAACAGAAAGGTAGTACAAGATAGAAGATAAAAGAATATAAAAACAATTATCTTGGAATTATAATCTTGACCCTTTTTTAGAACGGTAGTTTTAAAAAATTTTACACTAGGTAATATTAATAGCTTGTCTTCTTGATTGACTGCTTAACTGTTCACTTAATAGATTGTTGTATATTTTTGTTTTATTTGTCCAAAAGTCTTCAAGAAGACAGTTTTTGATTTCACCTTGGTTTTTCGGTCATCTGATGTGGTTTCTTCAAATTCCTCTCCCAGCTTAAAAGAGATTTCATTATTTTTAAAGATGCTTTTGGTCTTGATGGTAATTCAATACCCTTCTGCACTAATAGTCATAACAAGTTTTGTCAGATTACTCAGCTTCCTGGTAGCTAATCCCACTCCTAGAAAACAAATAAAAGGAGCCAATGCCCAATGTTGTTGACAAGTAAGAATTCCTTTGAGCTGCTCAATATTTTACTATGGCCGCATTTCATTGATTAATGCCTAAGAGATTTGATTTTATCGAAATGTAGTAGAGGAAATAATAAATCCTTGCCCAACTTCATTGTAATCTATAAGTGACTTTTTGGTTTCAAAGGATATATGCCAATAAAGCATAAGCTCAGGCAGATAGTGCCAAGCAGGAAAGGCTTAGAATATTAGAATAGAATATTAGAAAGGCAGCAGGATATGTGTTCTGCTCAAGAACTTGTCCAGCTAAATTTGGAGAGATTCTCTGCCATGAGCTTGGCCAATTGTTCTTTGATCTTTAAATAAATAAAAATTCAAAGGGGTCCTCACTTCTGCATAATGCCCTTCTTTATCTGCAGTGATTGGAAACCACCAAGAATCCTGTAATTTTCAGATTATTTACAAATGCTAACTTAACTATTAACACATGCTATTTTGATCATTTCATCCTTAAAAAGAACAGAGGAAAACAGGCAGGATAGAGTCAAAATAGCAGCATAGCAGGAAGCAATATAAAATACTCCCACTCAAAATACTCCCCCAACAGATCTGCAAAATGTACCAGATGTAATCTTGATCGAGAAATTGAGAAAAAGTCAGTTTGTCGGCCCTAGTTAGCCCAGAGAGGAGGACACAGGTCTGCATACACTTAGAAATAGAGCTGGTAACAGAGTTTGTGAAGTGGATAGCAGTCCAACGCCCAGGGAAAATTATGAACCAAGGCAATAGAAGGTCCCAAACCCAAAAAGGGTTCTATCAGATCCATATTAGGGCATCACCAGACCTATGCTGGGGCACCCATTGGGGGTCAAGTGCTAAATGATAGCTTTGTTCTACAAAGATAAAAGATCTAGAACAGTTGGTACCTGTATCCCATCTGTTTCCAGGTATAACTGTTGCTAGGTAGGGAGGATAGCTGTTGCTAGGTAGGGAGGCCCAGAACAATGGGCCAAAGACAAGTGGTAGCAGTGTGGCACATATACTGGGAACATAGTGGGATTTTCCAAGTATGTCATCATATTGTCTGCAAAAACAGATAGTTTTATTACTTCATTTCTGATTCTGATTCCTTCTATTTCTTTTTATTCTCTTTTTTCCCACTGCTAGGATTTCCAATATAAAATTAAATAATATTGGCTGAACAAGTTGCGGTATATGATTGTAGTAGAATATTACTGTACTATAAGAAATGATGAGCTCAATGACCTTAGGAAAACATGGATTGACTTGCACAAAATAGTGAAAAATGAAATGAAAGCAACCAAAAAAAAAAAATGTTGTAGGCAGTAACAGTAGTATTGTTTTAAGAACAACTTTGAGTAATTAATTCATTAATTACTATAAATACCCCAATTAACTATTAGTTAACTAATTATTGGAAGAAGATGCTATCTGCATCCAGAGAAAGAACTGATAAATAGAAATAGACTCGCATTCCAAAGGAGTCATAAAAACGCCATATGACCAGCCTCCACATAACCCTTATCTTTTGGCTTCAGACTTACTGTCTTCTCCCAGATTCTGTCTCAGGCATCCTTTACTCCCTACCTGCCAGAACTGAATTTATGGTTTCCTTGGACACCAGATGTGCTCAGCTGTTCCCATGAGTTCTTTGTCTCCCTGGGCTATGGAGACTATAAAAATCATGATCCCCACCAATGAGGTACTGAATACTTTGTGACCTTAGTCCTATTCAGTCGGCTGACATGTCTGTCACTCTAACGCTCTGGGCTGGACCTGCCTGAGATCCAGTTGGCTGACATGTCTGTCAGTCTAAACTCATAGTGGACTGTGAGCATTATACTTGACATGAATCCCAGCAGTCCCGATCCATGGCTATGGATTCTGAACTCTCAATTAACATCAATAAAGAATTACCTAATTTTCAATGTGTGATACTGCCTCAGTTTCTCCCTGAGCATTACAAGAGCTATTAAAGAAAAAAATGAAAAAAGATTAGAAAGGGGATTAGAAGCTTAATATATGAATTGCAAAACCCTGTTCAAGCAACAAACACAGAAAATAAAAAAGGAATCAAACAGAAGCCAATGATTCAATCAAACAAGGAATATTTTTTAAAAGTCAAGTGTGAAAAAACAGAAGAAAATATAAACTGTCTGATATTGAAAACAATTTATCTAAAAATAAAGAAGAAAAAAATTAAGAATATTGTACTACCTAAATGCCATGACCAAAAATAAGAGCTTGGGTATCTTAGAAAGAATGTACCAATCACTTCCTAAAAGAGATCCCAAAATGAAACTATATATATATATGCTGCAAGCAACCTGAAAAAAAAAATTTAAGTACCAAGGAACCATAATCAGAATCAAACAATTTAGCAGCCAATGGAATGCTTGAAATACCATCTTCCAAAAGGTAAAGAATTTGGGCTTGCAGCCAAGAATAACTTGGGGGATAAGATAATTAATTCAGTTTTGGACATGTTGAGTTTAAGATGTCTATAGGGCATCCCATTCATGATATCTAATAGACAAGTGCATCTGTGAGACTGAACCAAGTATACTAAGAGGACAAATGTGTTTGGAAAGATGCAATTATGAGAGTGTTAAAGAATCAGTATGCAAAGTATCTCAAGATTTGGGGAAAAATTCAGACCTTATTAATAATGACAAATGAATTGGTGACCCACCCCCAAACCCAGCTAACCTATATGCTTACTCTTTCGCCTATAAAAAATCTTTGTGGGAATCATCTGTTGTAGTGGGTGTAATTGTTTGCCCTTCATTCTCGAAGAAGAAATATCAGGTTGGTGATGCTGTGACCTGCAAGTGAATTGGATTTATGTGAGGGAGGGCTGTTTAGGGTCACCAGTCTTACTTTTTCCTCTGGAACTCTCTGGATTCAGTGACCAGATTTAGATAAGGATGACTGGGGTTGACCCTGGATACAGTGGAAGATCTTGGCCTTTTTGAGCTAAGATCTTAAACTTGAGACAATTTGACTGAGGCAATGCCCAATTAATGTGGTTAAGGTAGGTAAGAAATGAGGCAGAGACTGGATTCTTTGACCTAGTCAAAAAGATAAAAAATTGGGGGAGGGGAAGATCCACAGGGTTTCTGACCAAAACAGAAACAATTTCTATTGATATTCACTCCAAGCCAATCAAAGATCAAATGGGGCTTAACTTGGGACCTATTGTTGACCAGCCTTTGAAAGTTGGAGTGATTTGGTTTAAAGGTATGATCCTTAAGAAAGAAATGTAGCCTATAAACCCTAAGATATCTTGACAGATTTCACCAATAAAAATTTATATTCTTTTAGGATACTCTTTTCATGACACTACACCACATTGCAGTATAATATGAAACCTTGTGTGAACAGGAAGAAGGGAAAAGAAAGAAGAAAGAAAGGAAAGGAAAGAAGAGAAGATGAGAAATAAAGAAAAGGAAATCAGGAAGGGAGAGAGAGGGAAGAAGGGAGAAAGGGAGGAAAGAAGAAGAGAGGGAGGAAGGAGGGAGGGAAGGAGGAAAGCAGTAAAAGAGGAAGAAGGGAGGAAGGGAAGGGAGAAAGGAAAGGAGAGAAGTGAGGAAGGAGGGAAAGAGAAGGAAAGAGGAAGGAATCATTTATATACAAATTGAAGACATCTTTAGTGAATGTATAAGTAGGGAATACTTAACTATGAATGCAGCTTTGCCATTTCCCAGCTGACTGAAAGATTTAGAAATTATAAGATCCCATCATACTCATTGTTTGCTGATTATGAAAAAGCATTTCATTAAATACAGGAAAATGTTACAAATGACTCTTTTTTCAACAAGATGTTCCCTATTCACACATTGAAATCATTCAAGAATCTTTGAGAAACATAAAAAACACTCCTTTTCAACAGCCTCTTGATTATAAATATTAGACAAAAAATAAAACAGGAAGATGAATGATTGCCACGAGACACTCATAAATGTGGTAAAAGAGATCCAGCACAGACCTCTTTGTATTATGAGATCCTATAGATGTTCTTTGTAGGTGACATTGTGTTGCTTACATCACATTGGAATTCTACTGAGTTCTGGAAAAATATCTGAGCCTCCCTGAAGCGATTAGTAATCACTCAAAAGAGTCTGGTGTGACAACACAGTAAACCCCAAGTGAATGAAGAATATTCATTGCCCAGGTTTTGAAAAGCCATATAGACAGCCATAGAATCCAGGATAAATATCTTGGACAAATAGTACAGATAGGCAATGAGTTAAAAAGAAGTAGGAGAGCAAACAATATTACTTTCCACAAATTGCAAAGTTTTTTATTGCCTCTAAGGTCACTATGGAAATAAAGACCCATCTTTTTAAAGTCAACATTCTACTGGTGTTGTTATATAAAGCACAACAGTATCTGAAGAATTAAATATGAATATAGTTTGAGAACACTGTAGTGGTGGCTCTTAGAGTAAGCAGGCTACAATAGAAGAGGAGCAAAAGATGCTAGCCACAAAAAGAGCAAGGGATGATGGGTGTACAGCCAGATTATTCCACTGTTAATGATGGGAGAGAGCAAGGAATACTTCCAGAACATCTGATGGACTCCTTGTGTTTGATGACCTTATGGGAAGATATAGTCAGAAGTTTCATAGGATGAGAAGGCATGGATAAGTTGTGGCCAGTATTGTTGATGGGGACTTCCAAAACAAGGAAATCACAGGTAGGTTTGAGTATTAATCAATGGATTGTTTATTTAGTAAAAGGAAGTGTGTGGGATAAAAATACTATTCTGATTCAAAATCATTACTCAGAGATGTCTCAAAGTGAAGATTAGAAGTTTATTAGAATTTTGTGAAATTCTCCGGGACAGTCATTCTTCTCCAGGACACAAAGGAGGCCCACCCTCCTCTCACCTGAGCCCATATTTTATAGAGAAAGAAAGGGAGGCCCACTCCCAGGACCTGCCAATTTCCAGAACAAAGCACTCCCCGCCCACTCAAGACCCACAGATATCAAGCAGACCTTTTGCAAATAGGTAAATAGCAAATAGGTTCCAGTCAGCACAGTCTGCCTTTGATATTCTAAAAAGCCACAATTTATCTCTTCCTGCAATAGGATTCCCAATGAAAAACCCTACCAATCTCTCACAATCATTATTCTGAGAAGTCCTCAGTTTCCTATCTTATTCTGAAAGAATAACTTATTTGATAATATTATTGTAGATTCAGGTGTCATCTCTATGTTAAACAGTAATGTCATAGCCAGATATGAATGGATGGTTGCATTCCAAAATATTTTTTTTAAATAAAGCTTTTTATTTACAAAACATATGAGTGACCTTTCAACATTGACCTTTGCAAAAA
>JAJPUD010004916.1:168039-178061 GCA_023553655.1 Myrmecobius fasciatus | reverse complement strand
TTTAACTCAGGTCCTCCTGACTAAAGGGCTGGTGCTCTATCCATTGCGCCAACTAGCTGCCCCAATCAGCCTATTCTTCTACTGATATAATACAGTTCTTTAGAACCAAGCCCAAATGGGTAGACTTTACTGAAATGCTACTATCTTACACAAATAAACAAATAAGAGCAGTAGCTTAACATTGTAGTCAAGGAAATCCCTGGTCTACCTGGTTCTGTGAGTGTTTCCGCTATGGAGCACATCATCTGAATTAAATATAACTTGATCTACCTGAGAAGACACAAGTGATCAGAATAGATCACTCCCATCAGTTCTTGCTTGATGTTTGCTTCACTGGCTTCCAGCTGCCACAAGTGAGGAAGGATCAATTGATATATTATCCATCTAAACTGCATAACTGCAGTGTTTCTCAATCAGTCTCTTCAAGGCACAGTCCCTCTGTCTCAGTGTTTTGACAGCTGGCTTGGCTGTGCATCTTTGTGAGGGGTACAGCTTTCCTCAAGGATATGCAATCTTGTTTTGACAGCTGTCACTTGGATATCCTTGCCTGAAGCATATGGTTTTCCCTTAGTAGCGATGGGCTTGTTTCCCACCTGTTTACATGATTTGTGTCTACATTAGGGGATGTTTGGTGTGAGCCACTGACAGCCAACATTGGAAAAGCAAAGACTGTGACCTGTTGACATCTCATCATATTAGTACACTAAAAGAAAGCACATTACATTCAAGAACCTTTCATATACTTTCAAGTAGTTATTGTGTTAGTTATTAGTCTTATCTTCTTCAGCATATAAAAATGAAATTGAACAAAGAGTTCTAGCGGTAGCATTTTTTAATTCAGCAAATATTTGTCAAGCACTTACTACATGCAAAGCATTATGCTAAGTGATGAGGATACAGTTATAATATTAGACACAGTCTTTTCCTTCAAGCAAGTTATAGTGTAAAAATAGTTGGATATAGCATACACATAAATATGGTAGAACGTAGAATACGATGTAAACAAATGAGAGATTTAAATAAGGTGTTATATGGGAAGATTTGAAGAGGGAGAACACTTCCAGCTGGGTTTCACATTAGATATATATGTATATATGTGTGTGTGTAATATATGTGTATATTTGTGTGTATAAATATATAGTGATGTGGAATGGGAAGTCTATGTATGCATTTCCCAAATATATGATTTTTGGGGGTATAGAGAACTAGATATTGAGGAAAATCCTTTTAGCAGTGTAGATTAGTGCCTGCTCTTCCATTATAGTCTTAAGGGGTTGCTTAGGGCCTTGCCAAAGTCACAAACTCATTCTGTGTCAGAGGACATGGTTTGGATCTAGAACTTGAAAAAAGGTCTTCTTATTTCAAATATGTTCTATTTATCCATTATCCAACATTGAATATCCAGTAGATAATGCATTTATTAAGTGTTTTCTATGTGCCAAATATATTGCTAAATGACTCAGGTACAAATCAAGCAAGCACATACAGTCCCAAATTAAATTCATGTATTAAGAGAATACACTGTAGAAAAATGTCATTGTTGGATGAGTAGGAAATAATTCTGTGTTTTTGATTCGGCTTCATTGTCATTTACCAAGCAGAGGTTATGTCTCTGAGCACCCAGACATTGTAAAATACATATATCTTCATAAGTCTTTGAATATCTTCCAGATTATTCCAACTACTTTTTGGCAGTTATGACTTTCCTTTTAATTATTTTTACAGTATCATAGCAGTGGTATTAAGAAACCTGGTATCCTTCTGTGTTTTCTCTATTTCTCTGTCAGTTCTTAAGAAATTTTTTTAAAAGTATGGAAAGGAACTTATTGAACTAGAAATAGTGTTCTCGTATCAGTGCCTCTGTCATTGGCTATCTGTAAACACTTCCTGAAAATCTTTCATGGAAACAGAAAATTTGTGGAAGAAATAACAAGAGCATATTTATAGTCAAGAAAACATTGCATCAATCAATATCATTTTATAATAATGCAAACCTATTACAACTAAATCACATCACAGTTCAGGAAATTTAAATATCATTTAGCTGAATAAAGTAAGGGAAAGGATTAAGAATTTATATAGGGCCTACTATGTACCAGGCACTGTGCTAAGTGGTTTTTACAAATATTATCTCATTTGATTCTCACAATAACCTTGCCAGGATCTTGTTATTATTCCTATTTCACAAGTAAGGAAAATAATGGAAAAAATAATGCAAACAGCTTAAGTGACTTATCCAAGATCACAAAAGTAGGCAGAATTTTAACTCAATTCTTCCTGACTTTAAGTTCAGGACTGTAGCCATGGCCCTAAATATAGATTGTATTGGATCTAGACTTTATATCTACCTTCAGGGGATTCCTCCACTTCAAAATGGTATTGAGTTGATGTCACTTAACTGTTTGCTTTGGTTTCCTAATTCATAAAATCTTTACTGCAAGAGATTTTTGAGACTCAAATAAGATAATATTTATAAAACCCTTAGCACAATAGAGCACATTATATACAAATAACCCTTCCTTCCCTCTTTCCCCAACTCAAGATCTTCTGAGAAAACAGAGAGAAGCATATATCTATTTAATTCTTCATTAATATTTTAGATTAAATGAGAAACATTTAAGATCATTGTAGATAGGAAAGAAGTGAATCCTTTAAAGAAGACTCAATACTGTTTTTATTTAAATTATCCTCTGGTATTTGTAAATATTGACTTTAAGATGTTACATTTTGGATTTGAATACCTTGAAAATATATTTCTTTCACTGAAATAATTTTACTAATTTACTCCCCTTGGTAATATTTTACTCAACATTGTTTTCTCAAAAACAGTTAATGAGACTAACTGGGGTAAGCTCATATATTTGCTCTTCCTCCATCATGCCAAAAAGCCAGGCAATTCTAGCACAATGTATAAGACATAATTGACACAGGTATGATATGATTATAAAACCATAGTCATGAGATTACAGAATTAGAGGTAGAAGAAAGAAGCTTTAGAAGTCTAACCTCCAATTTCCTAGAAAAGAAAACAAAGATCCACAGAAATCTAGTTTTATAAATAGTAAAGAATACAGCCAAGATTCAAAGCCAAGTCATCAGGCTATGAATGTTTTTTTCTGTCTCTCTGTATGTCTGTCTATGTCTTTGTCTCTGTCTCATTTGTTTGCTTCAGTATCTTAATCTAAAAAACAGACATACAAAAGAATTGTGAAGCTCAAGTGAGAAAATACTGATAAAGCACTTAGTACAACATCTGGTACACAATACACTGTATACATTTTCAAATGATCAAATTTTAACTCCTGAAAATAACAGGACCCTACTGAGATCTACTTAAAAAGAAAGAGTTAGTGGTACTATGGGAAGATTAATAACTTTAAGATCAAAGTTCCTGAACTGAAATCCTGGTTCTGTCACTTATTGTTCAATTGACTTGTGACAGGCAAGTCACAACCTCTCCAGGCCTTAAATTCCTCATCTTGAAAGTAAAATGATTGATCTACATGATCTGTAAGACCTCTTTCCAAATGTATATTCACCATGTTATGAATATTTTCACTTAATATCCACTGCTTTTTCATGCATTTGTAAAAGTTCCCTTAATATTAGCAAAAGTTCCTAATCAGCTATGGTCATGTTTTCTGCAAATTCTAGTATATAGTGAAAAAAAAAATTCTGATCCCATAAACAGGAAATTTACCCTAGCAATATTTTATTCTTAAATGCATTGCAATTGTATTGCCAAAGGCAAACATAGTGTACAAATTGTTTCCCTGCTGTAATGATGTTCTACACAGCAGCTCATGCTGTTGATAGACTGTTCTGTGTTTCTATAAAAATTGCGAACCATTTTTCCTTCTCTAAACTCTTCTATGAACATAATGAATCATAAACCTCATGTTTTACACCCTCAGTAGCATCACATTTTATGGTTTGCTGGATCAGAGAATTTAGTTGCAGCATTAATTCAATGAGCCACAATGCTTTCTTCCTGAGTCTCATTTTAATCAAAAGTCATGAACATTAGAGGATAAGAAATTTCAGAATACATGGCTCTTTGTCAACTCCTATGAAAACTATACCTAAGTAAATGGGAAAGCTTTAGGGAATAATGTCATGGTGAAAAGAGCAACATGCCACAATGATAAGAAGCCAATAATAAAAAAGGAGAAATGTTACAGTTAATATATACAGAGTAAGCCCCCAAATTAGACAAAATTGTATAATAAGGCTTATCTATCTAAACAAATTTAAAGTATCCACCTGGATAGACATTTACTGTTTTCCATGATAACACCCAAGACATTTTTGGAACTCTCTTTTTGGAAATTTACTACAATTTACTTCAAATTTATTTTCCCCACTTAGGATTCATCTGAAAAAAACAAAACAGTCTCATTCTTTATAAAAGCACTTTGAAACAAAAATAACAATCCCTAGTCTTAACCTACAACAATTTTCAATTTATTCCAAAACCCAAATCCATATTTAAAACATAATTATTCATGGTCAGCCATTGAGAATACTTAAAAGAATTATCCTCAAGCTGTGAATATTCCCCAAAGAATAATGTCCTAGGGGATGAGACTGCAGAGAGCACTTAGTTTTATTAAGTCTCAAAGTTGGAAGTAATATTGGAGGTCACCAACTACTCTAATTTGATAATAGAAAAGAATCTCTTACATAATGTTTGCGATGAATAATGGGAAATTTTTGAAGTTGGAGACAGTTTAATTTTTCTCTTTTTTTACTAAACACCTAGCGCAGTGTGGTGGCACACAATACGTGTTCAACAAATGGCTATTGGTTTTTGATTGGTATAGTGTGTTTGTATACCTCTCACCCTCATGGACTACTTACTGTATTTGTGTTGAATCAATAAAAAGTAAAGAGTAAGAGATGACATACTCCCTGTTTTCCAAAAAGAGATAGGTAGGCACCTGAATTTTTCGATGATAACAACTATCATCATTATTATCATTATCATAATCACTACACATTTTAATAGGAATTAAAGGATTTACAAAGTACCATATTCAAAAGAACTCTGTGATACACACACACACACACACACACACACACTATACATATATATATATATACATATATATATATATATGTACACTATACATTATCATCCCCAATTTAAAGTTTTTCTGAGTGATGAATAGGCTTGTCTAGGTCATACGTCTAGTACTCAGTCAGTTCACAAGAATTAATTATTTTCTTTGGATCAGCCACCATGCTAAATGCTAGGGAAAAAAGAAAACACTCTTTGTCTTAAAATTAAACAGACAAAAATTGCTGGAAAAACTGAAAAATAATATGTCATAAATTTGGCACAGACCTACATCTCACTCCATATATCAAAATAAGATAAAATGGGTACATTATTTGGACATAAAGGATGATATCATAAACAAATTGGGAGAGAAAGGGATAATTTACCTATCACATCTTTGGAGAAGGGAGGAGTTTGTGACCAAGGAAGAACTAGAGAACATTATGAAAGACAAAATGGATAATTTTGATTACATTAAATTAAAAAGTGTTTGCACAAACAAAACCAAAAGAAACAAGATTAAAAGGGAAATACAAAATTGGGAAAAACTCTACAGCCAGTGTTTCTGATAAAGGTATCATTTCTAGAATATATAAAGAATGGTGTCAGATTTAAAAGAATACAAATCATTCCCCAATTGCTAAAATGGTCAAAGGATATAAACAATTTTCAGATGATGAAATTAAGCCATCTATAGTTATATGAAAAAATGCTCTAAACCTCTATTATTTAGAAAAATGCAAATTAAAACCTTTCAGATTGGCTAAGATGACAGGAAAAGATAATAATAATAATGTTGGAGGGGATATTGGAAAACTGGGACATTAATGCCTTGTTGATGGAGTTGTGATATGATTCAATCATTCTAGAGAGCAATTTTAAACTATGTCCAAAAGGCTATCAAATTGTGCATCCTCTTTGACCCAGCAGTGCCATTATTGGGCCTGTACCCAAGGGAATTATAAAAGAGGGGAAAGGACCCACATGTGCAAAAAAAAATGTTTGTAGCACCTCTTTTTGTGGTAGCAAAGAATTGGAAAATGAATAGATGCTCAGCAATTGGGGAATGGATGAACAAGTTGTGAAGAAGAATTGCAAAATGAATAGATGCCCATCAATTGGAGCATGGATGAACAAATTGTGGAGAATGTAGTATTAATTTCTATAAAAATGATGAACAAGCAGATTTTAGAAAGGCTTGGAAAGATTTACATGAACTAATGCTGAGCAAAACAAGAAAAACCAGTTCCTTCCAGGGGTGGAGCCATGGTAGAGGAGATCAGACAGGAGTCTCTGTAACCTCCTCTAACCTTCCCTCAAATCAACAACATATGAAGCCTCTAGACTGATTTTGAAGCAAAAAAATCCACAATATCTGGAGGACAACACGATTCTAGAAGAAGATACTCTGGAAGAACCTCAAAACAGGTCTGTTTTAATTGGACAGGGGGGTGGTCTGCTGAACCAAGACTGCAGCACAGGGAGACCGGGGCAGGGAGCTGGAGCAGGGAGCTGGAACAGGAGTCAAAACAGGAGTGGGAGCGTTGTGCTTTTCACACACCTGGGAGTCTTCTGGGGGCCTCTTGGGCCAATCTGTTCTGATTGTGGACAGGTGATTTGGAGGATCTGCCTTTTGTGGGGGGTAGATTGTGAATCACTGAACCCCTGATGAGCATCAGACCTAGCTGCCATTACACAACACCCTAGGGCGATCAATCAATCAAGAGGACTGATCAGCACCAGAAATAATTCAATCAGCAGAGCTGCCCAGTACCTGAAATAATTCAATCAGCAGAATTGCCCCAGGATTAACTAAAGCAGAACTGCCCAGCACCTGACATAATTCAATCAGCAGAGCTTCCCAGTTCCTGAAATAACTCAATCAGCAGAACTGCCCCAGGGCAAATGAAAGCAGCTGTCCCACCTTTGCCTTAAACAGACCTCACACCTTAAAAAAAAAAATGAATAAAAAACCAAAAAGAGCTCTCACCATAGACAACTTTTATGGAGAGAGGGAAGAACAGGCCTCAAATCCTGAGGCCCCTAAAGGTAAAGCAACTCCAGAAAAAGCCCCAAAGAGAGACATAAACTGGTATCCATGTCACAAGGCTTTCTTTGAAGATTGCATAAAAAATCTTAAAAGAGAGTTAGAAGAAACATGGGGAAAGGAAATGAGATCACTGCAAAATAAAATAGAAAAAATGGAAAAAGAATGCAATAAACAAAAAAATGTAATGGTCAATTGCAAAAGGAACTAAAAACAGTAACTGAAGAAAATAAGACATTAAAAATTAGAATCGAACAATTGGAAATGAATGACTCATCAAGACTTCAAGAATCAGTCAAACAAAAACAAAAAAAAAATACAAAGATAGAGAAAAACATGAAATATCTCCTAGGAAAAAACAACTGACCTGGAAAATAGATCTAGGAGAGACAATCTAAGGATTATAGGGCTTCCTGAAAGCCATGATGAAAAAAAGAACCTAGACACTATCTTCCAGGAAATCATAAAAGAAAACTGCCCTGATATTTTAGACCCATAAGGCAAAATACTCCTTGAAACAATCCACCGATCACCTCCTGAAAGAAACCCAAAAATTAAGTCCCCCAGAAATAGCGTGGCTAAATTCCAGAACTATCATACCAAGGAAAAGATATTACGAGAAGCCAGAAAGAAACAATTTAAATATTGGGGAGCCACAATTAGGATCACACAGGACCTAGCAGCTTCTACTTTGAAGGATCGAAGGGCCTGGAATCAGATATTCCAAAGGGCAAAGGAACTTGGATTAAAGCCAAGAATAAGTTACCCAGCTAGAATGATCATTATCTTCCAGGGAAGAAGATGGTCATTCAATGATATAGGAAAATTTCACCTATTTCTACTGAAAAGACCAGAACTGAACAAAAAATTTGATCTACAAACACAGAACACAAGAGAAACATAAAAAGGTAACAAGAAAAAAAAAAAAACTCTTGAGAACTATATTAATGTTATAGATACTTATAGAATGAGGGTTGATTTTATGAATCTATTATTACATTATGATTATGATATGATTACTGTGGTTTTATGATTATTATGATATGATTATTGTGATTTTATGATTATTATGATATGATAAACTGAAAAAGAAATTAGAGGTAGAAAAGGGATAACACTGGAAGAAGAGGAAAAGGAGGAAAAATAAGGGAAATTACATCACATGTAGAGGCAAAGAAAACCTATAATGATTGAGGGGAAAAAAGGGAGGGGAATGAGAATTGGGTTAATCTCCATCTCATCAGATTTGGCTCTGAGGGAATAATAGACATACTTATAAGGAAACAGGAGGGAAAGGGGGAAAAAAGGGGTGGGTGAGGCTCTAAAGGGAAAGGATTGTTTGAGGGAAGTGGTTATCAAAAGCAAAATAGTAGGAAGAAGGGAAAGGGGATAAGAAAGAGAAAAGCATAAGCTAGGGTAAATAAGATGGCAGGAAATAACAGAATTAGTTATTTTAACTGTAAATGTGAATGGAATGAACTCTCCCTTAAAGCAGAAGCAGATAGCAGACTGGATTAAAAACCAGAATCCAACAATATGTTGCATACAAGAAACACATCTAAAACATAGAGATACATACAGGGTGAAGGTAAAAGACTGGAGCAGAATCTATTATGCTTCAGGTGAACAAAAAAAGAAGCAGGGGTAGCAATCCTGATCTCAGACCAAGTAAAAGCAAAGATAGACTTAATTAAAAGAGACAAAGAAGGAAATTATATCTTCCTAAAGGGTACCATAGATAATGAAGCAATATCAAATACTAAACATATATGCACCAAGTGGTATAACATGGAAATTCCTGGAGGAAAAGTTCAGAGAGATGCAAGAAGAAATAGACAGCAAAACTATAATAGTGGGGGATCTCAACCTCCCTCTCTCAGAACTCGATGAATCAAACCACAAAATAAATAAGAAAGAAGTTAAGGAGGTAGACAAAATGTTAGAAAAGTTAGGTATGACAGATCTTTGGAGGAAATTAAATGGAGAGAGAAAGGAGTTTGCTTTTTTCTCAGCAGTCCATGGAACTTATACAAAAATTGACCATGTGTTAGGACACAAAAACCTCTAAATCAAATGCAGGAAGGCAGAAATAATAAATGTATTTTTTTCAGATCATGACGGAATAAAAATCACATTTAATATAAGGGCAGGAGAAAATAGACCAAAAAGCAATTGGAAACTAAATAATTTTATCCTAAAGAATGAATGGGTGAAACAGCAAATTACAGACACAATTACTAATTTCATCCAAGAGAATGACAATAATGAGACAACATACCAAAATTTGTGGTATACAGCCAAAGCGGTAATAACGGGAAATTTTATATCTCTAGATGCTTATTTGCATAAAATAGAGAAAGAAAAAATCAATGAATTGGGCTTGCAACTAAAAAAGCTAGAGAAAGAACAAATTAAAAACCCCCAATCAAATACCAAACTTGAAATCCTAAAAATAAAAGATTAGTAATATTGAAAGTAAAAAAAAAACCTATTGAATTAATAAATAAAACTAAAAGTTGGTTTTATGAAAAAAAACAACAAAATAGATAAACCTCTAGTTAATTTAATTAGAAAAAGGAAAGAGGAAAATCAAATTGTTAGTCTCAAAAATAAAAAGGGAGAACTTTCCACCAATGAAGAGGAAATTAGAGCAATAATCAGGAGTTACTTTGCCCAACTGTATGCCAATAATTTTGATAACCTAAGTGAAATGGAGGAATATCTACAAAAATATAGATTGCCCAGATTAACAGAAGAGGAAATAAATTACTTCAATAGTCCCATATCAGAAAAAGAAATAGAACAAGTCATTAATCAACTCCCTAAGAAAAAATCCCCAGGACCAGATGGATTTACATGTGAATTCTACCAAACATTTAAAGAACAATTAACTCCAATATTATATAAACTATT
>JAJPUD010004916.1:142798-165039 GCA_023553655.1 Myrmecobius fasciatus | reverse complement strand
GAGTAGGTTAAAGAGGAAATTCTTTCCCTCAATTGCTACCTAACCTTAATCACTGAATGGGTGTGTCCTCAGTCAAACTCAGACTTGTTGAAGACTTACTTTTTAGTTTAAAAGGTCAAGGTCCCCTATTTAATCCAGGGCCATCTCCAGTCATCTTGATCTGTGTCTTGCTACTGACTCAGATGACTCTGGAGGGGAAAATGAAGCAAGTGACCTTGCATAGTCCTCCATCACATAAATCCAATTCACTTGCATGTTATGACATCACTTCCTTGATGTCATGGTCCTCTTCAAGAACAAAAGACAAACAACAAGATACCAACATAATAGTAATATAAACCAGAACAGTAGTAATACAGATCAATTATATTGGATATCTGAATCCAGTAGATGAAAAAATGTATGTTTAAAGGATCTGTGAATATTGTTAAAAGATCCCTAAATTTTGAAAACAAAAACAAAAACATTTATCTTTGAGATTCTATTGAATGGTCAATAGTAGGGGCAATATTTTGGAATTAGGGAAATTCTAAAGACATTGCACACAAAAAAAAATAAGCTACTAAGTGAATAATATGATCTACCTTTAACTCATAGATTCATTTTTTTGTTAAGGCTGGAAGAGATTTTAACAATCACTTAATCCAAATCTCTTATTAAATAGATGTATAAGATCAGCTTCAGGGAGATGAATTGGTACGGGCCTGATTACATGGCTAGTGGCAAAACTGGGATTTAAATTCATGTATCTTCCTGTTCTAGGAATTTTTTTCCCACCACATGATACAGAGCTTTTAACATGTCAAAGCATTTTTGCATCTGTTACATAGTCCCATTAATTTATGCTTAGAACTCTGTGAATTTATATAGGTTGGGTGTTTCATCCTGAATTTTACAGATGAGGAAGCAAAGAGATTAAATGAATGGTAGAAGGTCATCCAATTTTTATTATGATTATTTAGTTACAGAGCCAGGATAGGACTGGTAAATTTTTTGCATCATTTTATTATTTCCACTTCCTACAGAGTTAAGACAAACAGCATGGTATAGTGCCAAGTATGGTAAAGGACAAGCCAATTCTGTAAAGTCCCTGTTTGAAAATTCAGCTCCTTGTAATTTTTTTTTTCTTTTTAGTCCTATGCAAATACATCTCTGACTTTCTTTGTATAATAAGAAAACAGTATTTAAAGTTGTAGAAGTTCAACTTTTTTTTCTTTTTTTTGATTTTTTCTTTTTCTTTTTTTATTTATTAATACTTTTTATTTGCAAAACATATGTATGGGTAATTCTTAAACATTAACCCTTACAAAGCTTTCTGTTACAAATTTTTCCCCCCTACTCCCCACCCCTCCCCTAGATGGCAGGATATCCACTACATGATAATTATGTTAGAATACTTAAGAAATCGAATATATGTATAGTTATTGCCACACATCATTTTTTGTGCAGGAGAAATTGTATCTACAAGAAAGAATAATCCGATAAAGGAAATACAATGCAAGCAAACCTCAATAGAGAACATGAAAATGTTATGTTGTGGTCCACATTTCACATCCCTCTCTCTGGGTGTATATAGCTTTCTTCGCTGAACAATTGGAACTGGTTTGAAGCATTTCATTGTTGAAGAGAGTCGTGTCCCTTAGAACTGATCCTCATATAGTATTGTTGTTGCCGTGTATATTGATCTCCTGGTTCTGCTCATTTCATTCAGCATCAATTCATGTAAGTCTCTCCAGGCCTCTCTGAAATCATCCTGCTGGTCGTTTCTTACAGAGCAATAATATTGCAAAGTAATAATATTCCATAACATTCATATACCATAATTTATTCAGCCACTCTCCAATTGATGGGCATCCATTCAGTTTCCAGTTTCTAGCCACTACAAAAAGAGCTGCCACAAACATTCTTACACATGTGGGGCCCTTTCCGTAGAAGTTCAACTTTTCTAGTACATACTACAGAGCTAGAAATGGATTGTATCCAAATACCTATATCAAAATTAATAAAAAAGAAATATACACACCTTCCAACTAAAAGTAAGTGTGATTACTCCTAAAAAAATTGGCAACATTTTCTTCCATAGCACAATTGAAGCCTTTTCACCTTACAGCAGATGTCTCATAATTTCTCTATTTCAGATCCTGAAGAAAACTAGTGGTTATATCCCTAAGCTTTTTTTTTCCTGAGGCAATTGGGGTTAAGTGACTTGCCCAAAATCACACAGCCAGGATGTATTAAGTGACTGAAGCCAAATCTGAACTCAGATCCTCCTCACTTCAGGGCTGGTGCTCTATCCACTACACTAGCTGGCCCTACCCCTAAACTTTTAAAGTGACAGGGTGTTATAATGGAAAGATAACTAGAGATGGAATCAGGAGGGCCATTTTTTACCTTTTACATTTACTAATTGCTTAACTTTAGACAAATCACTTTTCCTCTTTGTATCCAAATTTCCTCATCAGTAAAATAAAGACCCTAATACTTATAGAATTCATATTACATGATTTCTGGAAGGATGAAGTAAGAGTAACATATGTAAAGCACTTTTCAAAATTTAAAGATTTATACTTGTAAACATACAAATATTCACGCATGTATGTATACACATACATATGTATATGTGTGTGTACTTTGAGAGAGCAATGATTTCTCACAAACTCTGTTAGCTGGAATGTCAGAAAGAACAGGGTTAAATTTAGAAAATTTAAGTAGCAACCAAAGCAAATATTTCTTGTATTATAAACCTTCTAATCAAGTTCTCAGGGGTTGCAGTGCACAAATAAGCAAAATAAAAATGAGCCTCTTTGTGTAGAGTGCATGAAATAATGGCACATAATTCCAACTAAATACAGCTGAATATTTCTAGTAGTCATTTCTTGAATATCCCAGGGCTAGGTAGAATTGATAATAGTGTGTTTTCAAATGATTTTATAATATTTTTGTTGCAAAAGAATGAGGATCATAAATATAACTACACTCAAGAAAGTCAAAATTCAATGTTAATCATAAGAATACAGGACTTTTGTATTTTTCTGACTACTATAATGGGATAATGATGGTAAATCGTTCAGAAAGCTAAGAATAAGGAACTATTTAATTGAGTCATGAATAGCAATTTTGTTTCCTAAGATGAAACACAAAATATGTGTGGGCTAAGCACTATGAAATGTGCCCTTAAATCAACATTTAAAGATAATTTCAATTCCATGAGGGTGATTTTAGGAAAACTCAGATACAGGTCACAATTTGGGAGGAACCAATGCTGAAGATCTGATATGACTGATTAAGTGATTAAGGACAACCTAAGGGTGAATGGGGTATTCAAAGAGGAATATTATTTCTGGTGTGAGGGCTTACCAAGCCCTATCAGGTTTGTTTGTTTATCTATCTTTGGTGTCTACTGACACTCAAATTTCACTGGTGGCGCCAAAAAACTGTAGCATCATCAGTGATGGTAAACCATCCCAGAAGACTGGTTAAATGAGGTTGTGCTTAACCAGTGGGTTTCAAATTCATCAGCAAGTTATGGGAGCATCTATCCCAAGCATGTGGAAATTTCCCCCTGCAAAATAGATAGATGAGAATAAATTTTTCCAGTAGCCATGAAGGCAGCTGAATCAGCCACTGTGGAGCCCTCAGAGCTTGGTCAGACAACAAAGATGACAAAGTCATCCTTTGCATACCAAGCCATTGCCAGTTGGCTTGACTTTTACTATCATTAGACTTTGATGACTGAAAGAGAGAGCGAGATGGCTGACTTTGTGCAATTTTACCTCACATCCAATTCATCCATAAGTCAAGATATTACCCCATGATGTTATTGGTCCTCTTTGAAAATAAAGGACAAAGCAAAAAGGGCTGGCTAAGTGAAAGAGGAGCTCAACTTGAGTGTTACTACCTAGGGGATGAATAACTATGTCTTATTGCTTTTTTAATTTACCTTTTATTTTCCTTTATAATTTGGTTTTAGGTTCAGTTGTTTCTATGCTAGTAAGAGTTGGGAAAGTTCTATTAGTACTGTTTAAATTTTGATGCCTTAAAACATATTACAAGTCACTCTTCTCTACTTACTATTCTTTTTTTAATTTAATATTTTATTTCCACCCCATTGCATTTAAAAACAATTTTTAACATTTGTTTTAAAAACTTTGAGTTCCAGTTTCTCTCCCTTCCTCCATCCTCACAACCACCCTCATTGAGATTGGAAGCAATTAAGTATAGGTTATGTTTACATGTGTAGTCATGCAAAATATTTTCAAATATAGACCCTCCCTTCAAAAAACAAATAAAATAACTCTCAAGAAAAATAAAGAAAGTAACAAAAATATGATACAATCTACATTTAGATACCATCAGGTTTTTTCCGCCTGGGGATGAATAGAATTTTTCATCATAAGTAGTTCAAAGTCATGTTGGAATATTATATTGCTGAGAATAGTTATGTCATTCACAGAAGATTATCTTATAATATTGCTATTCCTTTGGACATAGTACATTTCATTTTATATCAGCTCATGGAAGTCTGTTGAATTTTTTTCCTGAAAGCATTGCTCATCATATAGCTCAATATTATTCCAATATAATCACATATCACAATTTATTCAGCCATTATCCAATTGAGCCTACATACTATTCTAATGACCAAGTTGCCAATGGAACAAATTCAGTAAAAACTTTCAGTTCCTTTGAATGTGTCAGGAAGAGTCTGTTTTTCTGAGATTTCTACTATTAGAAGTAAATCTTTATATTCAAGACATGAAACGGAATAGAACTTCTGTTGGCAACCCATTAGCCTGATCATGGCCACAGAAAAAATGTAAATGACAAAAATGAAAATCAAGATACTAAGTAAGTTTGGAATAGTTGTTCTATAGCCAAAGAGTTAGCCAGATCAGACTGGAAAGTTTCTTTTTGAAACAGAGTATTATTTTCTCATGTATTTATTAGATTGGTGAAATTATTACTTAGGAATCTTAGAAATTTTATTCACTTAACACAGCTTTTCAAAGAAAGTTAGAATTGAAGCTCCTTTTAAGTAGGGATTCAGTTAGTGTATCCTTAGAACTTGGCATATAGTAGGCCCGTAATAAAAGTATATGGAGTGACTACTTGGTTGATATTCAAAAGCTGCCAATTTATCTTGGGTTTTTTTGTTAATATAAAGTACCTTCAAAATTATTGAATCATTCTGCTTTTTATTCTTTGTGACCTTTTGAAAATCTAATTATGTCTTTGCAAACAAGATTCTGTTGTTAATTATCATAGTTCAATTCTTAGAGGGTATATTAGGAACAAGATCAATGTTATTTCTTTTTTAAAAAGAATCTGTTGAAAATGAAAATAGAAAATGATCCTGTGTCCTCTTTAGCCTTTCCCCCCCATTTCAGCAGTGAGAGTGAAGGAAGGGTACATAAATAAATAAAAGTGGGGTAGGGGAAGAAAGGTACAAAGCATCACATGATTTTTCAGGCCATTGTCAAATTTTAATTCACCTTTTGGCAATTTAAATGTAGAATTTTTGTCCAATATAATGATAGTGTAAGCACCACATTTGGGCTCTGGTATTTCAATATCCAGTGTGCTAGGGGAGGAAGCAGAATGGTACATTATATAACCTATATGAGATTGTTTGACGTTTTGAGGAGAGGGGAGGTAATGAAAGGAGGGAGAAAAGAATTTGGAACTCAAAATCTTACAGAAATGAATATTGAAAAGTATATTTACATGTAATTGGGAAAAATAAAATATTGAGAAAAAAGAAGAAAAAAAAAGAAATGAAGGAAGGAAGGAAGGAAGGAAAGAAGGAGGGAAGAAAGAAAAAGAAATGGCACATTAGAAATTGAAATCCGAAGAATAGCTGAATCTAAAAGAATCCAAAGGAAAACTATGGTAGAGGCAAAACAGATACCTCTTGTGATACCTAAGTGAAAAGAATCTTTGCTCTCCTAAAGCTAAGAAGACTTGAACTATATACTGATATATTTACTTTTTCATCTCTATAAAAGATTTTTTGGGAATAATCTACACACCTTCATCAAATATAAAATCTTTCATCAAACAAAAAAAATGGAATAGGCAATATTTTCATATAATTTTAATGTTCATCAAATCTTAACCATCATGTAATTGAATCACCCTGGTAAGGAATACAAGACTCTACTATATTTATTGCTTGCTGATTAATTTTTTTTTTTAATAAAAAAATTTTCTAGGGGCAGTTAGATGGTACAGTGGCTAGAGCACCAGCCCTAGAGTCAGGAGGACCTAAGTTCAAATGTGATCTCAAATACATAACACTTACTATTAGCCCTGAGCAGGTCACTTGTACATATCAAAAGGTAATCACTGATACATGATATCTTTTATAGACTTCAAATGGCAAATGTATTTGCTATAGTTAGGGAGGCTTGCTAGATACTCCTATTTGCTAAAAATATTGTGATATTATGAAGTCCCAGAATGCCATACGTGTTTTACATCTTAGTAACATATGTATAGCAAGATGCATGAAGAATTCTTAAAGTTTCATTCCATTTTAGTCAAATATTTTCTTCTTTTTCTTTGTTTTTTTTTTTTGATATATTTGATAGGCAATTGGCATTAAGTAACCGGCCCAGAGTTATACAGCTCCACAGCTATCCAAAAGGATAATCCCAAAAGTCCATACATAAATATATTGTAGAGGTTATGGCATAGATTAAATACACAGCACGTTAAAGTAATGTATCAATATATCTATCTTTAACAAAAAAGCATAATTGTACAAGGAACATGGCACAGAGGCTGCATGAGGTTTATTATATTTCAGGAATTGTGTATGAAGTTTCACTTATCTTAAGATGTCCCCTGATTTTTAACATCAATATTCTTTCTGTGGTATTATAATGGGATGAGAATAATGAAATATCATCTCAAAAAATCAAAATTGCAAGTTTCAAGAAAGGCAAATGAACAGATGTAATGTGTAAATAGCCCATAAACATCATTAGAAATAGTTTATGAAAGAATTGGTATATCGGGCAATATGCCAGAAAATAAAGCAGGCTAAGCATGTACTCAGAACCAGAGATAGCAAAGTGCATTGAGAATCAGTAATAATAAATAGCTGAACTCTATATCAAGTACTGAAATACCTAGAAAAAAGCCGCAAGACTCATGAGTGGATCCTCACATTGACAAGAATTATACAAGAGACATGTGGGAGCTAATTATAATTTATACTGGTGAAGAGAATATCCTTCCTGTGTGAAGCAAAGATTAAACAGTGTATTTTAAGAGTTTAGTGTCATAATCTAAAGTATGTCATGGTGGAAAACAAACAAAAATTTTTCAGTTAGGAAATCTTCAGAAATAAATGGGCCAACTACTGTTCACAGGTCTTAAATTATTCTTATTAAGTATTCAGATGGCCTATTCTGAAGGAAATTGCTGCTACTGATACTTCAGAAGCACAATTTGGTAAAATTATGCTCTTACCTATATTCCTACCAGAGCTTATTGCAGTTAGTGCAAAATTGCTGCATAATATCCTTTCCCTCTTTCTAACAGTAATATATCAATGAAAGGAGGAGAGACATTAGGCAAGCAAGTACATTATCTGTTCAACGATAAATAGTGCATCCTGATCAATGGTCCACCATTAACAGTATCACAAGGGATTTACAAAGATGCTTTAGGATGTTTTTATTCATTCAATAGCTCATATTGCAATTTTAGAAGTATATTTTAGGGATCTGGTGCATAAACTTTTGCCATAAATTGCTTTTACGTGGAAAATAAATAAGTTTCTTCCCTCCCAGGCATCCTTAGAAAGAACTAAATATAACTGAAATCATCTCTTAAAAATAACCATCCAAAAATAGTCTTTTCCTGGAATATAGCAATCAGTACAATGAAGGATTTAAAAAGAAATTAAGCCTATACTTAAAAAAGTTGGGAAATAGTATTGTTTTCATGAAAAAAGTAATCTGGTTAAAAATAAAGTTTGACAACTGCAGAAAACGAAAAAAGGTTTTATCTTGATTTATCACATAAAATATCTTGGGAAAGTTTGAAAATCCATATTAGAATGAACTCACTTTTTTTGTACATGGCTTTTCTAAATTTGCTGTTAACATTATTAATGACTACTCACTAGTCAGCAGTAGTTCTGATCACTGAAAATATATCTAAAAATTAAATATCATTTTGGATAGTTTAAAAATTATAAAATAATTCTAAATGTGTTATTGCTTCAATTTATATTTATTATCTATTTTTGTTCCTTTTCACTTTGGGGTAGAAAATTAATTTGTTTTAATCCATTAACTATATGATTTTGAAATTCTGTCTTTGGGATCTCACTCATTCAAAATTTGTACTATTTTTCTTCTCTATTTCATTCCTCTGTTTAATTTTAGTCTTTGATGTAACAGAACACAGGAATTGAAGAAAATATTTAACTATATTTTTTAACTTTTTAAAATTTTTTATTTCTTTTTCTATCTCTCTGTTTCTGTCCCCCCCCTCTCTCTTCTCCCTCTCCCTCTCTCTCTCTCTCTTCTCCCTCTCCCTCTCCCTCTCCCTCTCCCTCTCTCTCTCTCTCTCCCTCTCCCTCTCCCTCTCTCTCTCCCTCTCTCTCTCTCTCTCTCTCTCTCTCTCTCTCTCTCTCTCTCTCTCTCTCTCTCTCTCTTTCTCTCTCTCTGTCTCTCTCTGTCTCTCTCTGTCTCTCTCTTTTTTATGATATTAGGTATGGGACAGAAAGCTCATGCTGCCACTATTAGAAGACAGAGATTTGGGAAAATATGTTGAGTCTATTTGTTGGCATTCCCTATATGCTTATGTTTCTGTCTTTCTTTTGTATCTCAGTGGTAAAAAAATGAATAAAAATTTTCATATGGAGAGTGCTTTAAAATTTTTGAAGTCCTATATATATATATATATATATATATATATATATATATATATATATATATAGTCTCATTTGATACTTATCATTAGAAGGAAACAAACTGATGGAGGTTAAATGACTTGCTCAGTGTCACACAGGTACAAAACATCTGAAGCAGTATTTGAACTCAATTCTTTTAGACTGTCTGGAGCACTTTACTATTCACTATATCACCCACTATCCTAAAATAGTATTGACATCCACAAATTTTGAATCTGCTAATATGATTAACTTTCTTCTAAATCTTAACCTTGGGTTTTGATGCTATGAAGAAACCCAACTTGTGACTCTATCTAATCTTTGGCTTTTACTTGCTTGGATCTTAATTAAGATCACTCTTTTTCCCCTAGGGGAGTATTCCTCCAACCCCAGTAATTGCTACAGCTACAAACAAATATGAGTAACCTTCAGTTATTGAATGATTGTAGGTTTGCTCTTTTTTCTTTCTCCATTTGGCCAGACTTTTGGATTACGCAAAGTAGCCCTGTTTCCTTAACTTTTCCTTCTTAATTGCACATTATCCCCATGCCTTGGTTCAGAGTGACTGCTGTTCTGGTCATAACACTTTCCTGTCATTATTCTTTAATTCTTCCTCATCTCTATCAGCATTTGCCTCTTGTGAGATGTCCAACAACTCAACACAGTTCCCATAGGTGGAATGAAGTGCTGAACAAAAAGTCAGTTTCCTATGTTTTCACATTTTGAACACAATCAATATGATAAATTTGGGGAGGGGGCATAAGAAAAGGAGATAGAGAGAAAAAAGAGAGAGATCAAGAATTAAAAGAATTTAATGATAAAATATTGTAATTTAAGAAAAATCTATACTTCTGGCTTTAATCATATCTTTGAAATTTCAAAATGAATAACAGAAAAGCAGTGTAAAGCATAAATAGATGCAAGAGGTTATGCCTATGAAAAGGTTAATAAGTCTAAAATTTGTAAATTAGGGACATATAATGGTGGAGGCTGTATGTTCAAAGGAGACCTGAGTTCTGTCTGACCTTACCAGCTGTGAAGACTTCCAATTTATTAAACTTCAGTTTCTTCATGTGTTAAAGATAAAGAATAGCCCTTATAATACCCATCTCACAGGGCTGTTATAAGAAAAACCTTTTGTTTAAGTAATAACTGCATTAATAAGTCTATGATACCTTATTTCATTCATATTCATGAATAATATCCTTTACTTTTAAAATCCTTAACCTTTACACAAAATCCATTTCTAGCTCTATATTTTTGATCTTATGAATCTTAAGTAGGAGGTTAAGAAATTGTTAAAGCAAGAAATAGCAAACTCAGGTGGTTAACTTTTCGATGGCAAATACTAACATATGAGAAATCCAAAAGGTTTCTCTTCAGAAATGATCCTTGTACAAATGCAGGAATTCTAAGATAAAGAGGTAAGGAGGGAATGAATTGTAGGCTATAGAGATAGCCTGTTAAAAGGCAGCAAAACAATGAGAAAAACAACAACAATAATACAACAAAAGAAAGTGAAAATAGTATGCTTTAATCCACATTCAGTTTCCACGCAAATGGCATTTTCCATCCAAAATTTATTGTAATTATCTTGGATCACTGTATTGCTGAGAAGAGCTAAGTCTGTCATAGTTGATCATCACACAATCTTACTGTTACTGTATAAATTGTTTTCCTGTTTCTATTCACTTCACTTAGCATCAAATCACATAAGTCTTTCCAGGCTTTTCTGAAATGAGCCTGTTTATCACTTAGAGAACAATAATATTCCTTTACATTTATATAACATAATTCATTCACCCATTCTCCAATTGATGAGTATTTCTAGTGTCTTGACACTACAAAAAGAACTGCAGCAAACATTTTTGCATATGTGGGTCCTCTTCCCTCTTTTATGATCTCTTTGGAATCAGATCCAATTCTGACACTGCTGGATCAAATAGTATGCACAGTTTTATAGCTCTTTGGGCATGGTCCAAATTGCTTTTCAGAATGATTGGATCATTTCATAACTCTACCAAAAATGAACTAGAGTTCCACATTCCTCCAACATTTATCATTATCTTTTCCTGTCAACTCAGTCAATCTGAGAGGTGTGAAGTGGTAGCTCAGAGTTGTCTTAATTTGGATTTCTCGAATTAATAGTGATTTAGTTGCTCATCATTTCTTAGAATATAGTAGTATTCTATCACAATCATATATCACAATATGTTCAGCCATTCTTTAATTGATGGACAACCCTTCATTTTCCAATTTTTTGCCACTATAAAATTAGCAACTCTAAATAATTGTAAGATATTGTGACCCTATCTTTGGCTTTTACTTATTTGAATCTTAATTAAGATTCCTCTTTTTTTTTTTCCCTAGAGGAGTATTTCCCCAACTACAATTATTTCTGCAGTGATTAACAAAGATGAGTAACCCTCAGTTATTCAGTGATTACAACTTTGTTCTTTTTTTCTTTCTCCACTTGGCCAGACTTTTGGGTTGCCCAAACTAGCACTGTTTACTTACCTTTACATTATCAATTGCAATTTTTTTTCAATTCTTTGTTGTAGAGTGCAATATGCAATTTTATAGGCTTCTGGAAACAAAGGTTCTTGACCTGATTAATTCAGACTTATGTGTTAGAAATAGGCAATTGTGTCACAGATAAATTAGAGAGGAACATGACACTCATTAGGAACTGGCATAGTTCAAATGAGAAATAATGAGGACTTGACTGAGAGGGGTGACCATTAAATGAGACAAGAGGGTGAATATGAAAAATTTTATTGAAGTAGGATGGATAAGACTTGGCAATCAATTAGATTTAGATCTTGAGGAAGAAAACAGAGGTAAAGATTGCAGTGTTTGTGAACCTTAGAAACTACAAGGATGGTAGTGCCTTTTACAGATATAGGGAATATGGATGGGGGGCAAGTGTTTGTTGGTGGAATGATGATGAATTTTCTTCTAGACATGTTTAGTTTGAGATTCTTATGGAGCATACAAACAGATGTCTAGCACATATATTTAGTGAGTAAGATTGGCATTCAAAAAAGGACTTCAGGAATGTATATCTAGGTTTGTAGAAATAGGGACAATCTATACAAATATTTTATAAACCAGACTTTCTTCTACTCAGTGAAGATAATCTAAGGAGAGTTGATATAGGGAATTTGAGTATAAAAGAAAATTTTGAAGCAGATGTTGTATTGAATGAAATGGAAAATCACTCAGGGAACAAGGGGAAAAAAGATTTCTATGTAGCATTGAAAGCTCAATGAAAATTAGATAGTATAAATTTGTATTGTTCCAACTCAGGATGGTGTTTTGATTTATTCCAAGAGAACTGAAAGAATAATAAAAGAGAAGTCAAATTGTGGAGAGTAATCTAATATTAGATTTTGAAAAGGAATGAACAATGATGGAACAAGAAGATTTAAGGATCAAGGTCATCGTAAAATTTACTTGGTTTACCAAAGGATCAAGACATTAAGACAGGAAATGAGACCAGAGTAGATTCCATAGATTTCAAAAGCAGGGAGAAATGGAGTGACTGGAGATTATAATAAGAATAAATATATGTAAAGGGAGGTTTGGGCATAGAGAACAATGGAAGGATAGAATGTAGTATAAATACTACAGTAGTATAAATACCTAAAGGTCGATGAATTTTAGAGTTCTAGATCATGAGGTTGAGTACTTGTGGGTAATAGTGATATTATCTGTGTGTATGGTCAAAATAGGGTAAAGAAAAAAGACAATTGAACTGAGGAGGTTCAAATAAGATCTCCATTTAGTGAAATCAAAATTTGGCCATCTTTCTAAAGAAAGCTGTCCACTATTTTAAATTGTGATTTTATTCATCATGGTTCCTGCATTCTTGTTTGTTTGTTGTTGTTTTTTCCCCCAAGAAACAGAAATTACCTGTGAACTCTGAGAATTACTGACAGTTTTGTTTTCCATCAACATACTTAACTTAATTGTCAAAATGGAGATTTTTAAGGCAGTTAATAAAGGTATAAGGTGAAAATAAGTCCATTAAAATAAAATGGCAAACATATAGGACTGATAGATGATGTTGCTCATCCTAGACTAAATGGTATCCTTCCATTTAAGAAAGCAAAACCAATTCATAAAATCGATGTTTTTCTCCTAGGAAGATTGGGGTGTGGTACCTGATCAGTCTCTGCATAGGCTTGCCTAGGCTTTCTGTGATGAATCCAAATGTCCCTGGCAGTATTGAAATTGGAATTGATAATTTCCAGGAGGAGCTTCATTTTTCATTCTACATTACAGTGTCACAAGGTGCATATTTCTCTACATGAAGATCTCTAGGGAAAACAGCTATAAATGCTTAATGAGGCATATGTCTGTAAATGAAAGAAAAATGACCTATTAATGAGAGGAAAAGATGCTAGTGGTTGAAATAGGAAGCTGGGGAAATGGGTAAAATAATTACTTTAAGGTTTGGAGTTGATTTGACACTGCATTAAACACCATTGGAACTGGTCCCAATAAAGCTAACAGAGTTCATATTTTCTCAGCTTCTTAGGATATTTTCTTATTTGATCTAACAAGGCAGTTATTAGTGTTTTTTAATCTCATTGAAAAGTTTGATTACAAGTAATTATCATAGTAGAAAAGTCAAATTAGTATCAAAAACATATACCAACCCACAACTTGTGTATATCTAAACCCTATTGTTCCCATCTCCAGGGAGTATTGTGACAACTAAATAGGAAATATGTAAAAATACTTTGAAAACTATAATGATATAAATGTAATTTCTGATAATCACCTCAAAAATATTAGAAATATAGTATAATTTAATTAAATTCAACAAACAGTTATTAAGCACCTACTATGTGCAAGACCTGTATTAGACATTGATGATATGAAGGCAAAAATGAAACAAGCAATCCTGAAAGAGTTTCAATTTATAAAGACTTAAGAATAACTCTGATCTTACTCTTGATAGGTTACTTTCCCATATCGATATACTAAAATAGTAAATCCCTATAAGATCATCTATGACATGCTTAACTTTCATGAAATATCTATTATCTGTCTAACTATCCACAATTTACTTGAAAGATAGTCAACAAGACTCTTCCTTAGCATTTAAAAAAATTTTTGAGCACCTTGTTACCTCATCATGCTAGCCATACCATTTTTTAAAAGATAACACTAATAGTTGGAAAGCCCTTCTTTAAATTAAACTAATATGTGTTTACCTGTAATGACTCATTGGTCCTAGTTATGCTGGTGAGAAGTATATAGACAAGTCTCATCCAGAATCATAACCCATTAAATATCTGAAGGTTATTATCAATTTCTGTTATTACTTACTTGGGTAATAGTAATGGAAAATGCCCTGGTAGATATACAGATATAGAACTCTAAGATGGGTCTCATAAATTTGGACAGTAAAATGGGAAATACAAAAATAAAAGCAAAGAAAAAAAGCATATTCATAAAAACTGAATGCATAAAATAGAAGAAAATATTCATGAAACTCACATAGTTCTTGTTATTCAAGTATCATACTGTTCTTACCATGAACCTTTGGACCTAGGGCCTATTTTTTTGATCTTTGTATCAACCCTCTTTTTGATCTTGACTTTGCATTATGCTTTAATGGCTCTGTTCAGCCCACTTATTCTTCGACTACTGATTATGGTCTCTATTACTTTAATGCTTCTAACCTTTTCCTAAACAGAAATCTCCCAGCTGAAACCTTTTCTTAACACCATTGAGGAAAATCCAAATTGTGGCATAACATATTCTCAATCTTACTTACTCTTGGATGCCCATCAATTGGAGAATGACAATAAATTATGGTATATAAATGTTATGGAATATTATTGTTCTATAAGAAACAACCAGCAGGATGATTTCAGAGAGGCCTGGAGAGACTTGCTTGAACTGATGCTGAGTGAAATGAGTAGAACCAGGAGATCATTATATACGATGACAACAAGACTATATGATGATCAATTCTGATGGACATGGCTCCTTCAACAATGAAATGTTTCAAACCAGTTCCAATTATTCAGTGAAGAAAGCCATATACATCCAGAGAGAGGGATATGAAATGTGGACCACAATATAATATTTTCATGCTCTCTATTGATGCTTGCTTGCATTGTTTCCCTTCTCAGATTTTTTTTTCTTGTAGATCCGACTTCTCTTGCACAGCAAGATAACTGTAAAAAATATGTATACACATATGCTATTTGTCAAGTATTTTAACATAATTAATATGTAGTGGACTCCCTGCCATCTAGGGGAGGGGTGGGGACTAGAGGGGGACAATTTGTAATAGAAAGCTTTGTAAGGGTCAATGTTGAAAAATTACCCATACATATGTTTTGCAAATAAAAAGCTTTAATAAAAAAATTAAAAAAAATAATAAATTTCCTCCCCCAAGCTAAAAAAAAAAAAATCTTGCTTACTCTTGAGATTCATTCTTAGTCCTATTTCAGCCCAGTGAAGAAAGAATTAGAATCATAGTCATAGTAACAGTTATATTTGAGTTTTTCATAACATGTAAGAAGGAAGTAGCTTAAAATCAAATATTATTTGCAATGTGATAACAGATCTTAATTTAGTACAAATGTTCTAATTTAAGTTACTTGCAACTTGTATAAGAATTTTGACTTAGATTTCAAATGTGAGATTCCTGAAAAATTGCTTTCTGTGGAACAAAAGAGTCAGATGAATGTGAATTCACAAGGGGAAAAAAAACCCTCAATTTTTATAAGGAAGTAATTTATGTTTAACTCTTAAATTTTGGTTTAATATTGATTTGTATTTCATTTGTAAAAATACAACTGATAACCATTATTAATTTTATTTTTATTTCTGAATTATTTTTCTAAACTTTCTTCTGTAAATTATTTTCAAAAATTGGAATAGGGCAAATAATTTATCTATTTAAGAAACAAGGACATCATCTTTACTTCTTTGTAAGGATTTTACACACTAAGGTCATTATTTCTATTTCTAGGGTTCAAAGGAGCAACCAAGAATATACATACCTTCCTAAATGCTTAACTTATGAATCCCAACCAATTTGTTTTGCCTAAATAATTAGCCAGAAAACTTTATCATTTCCCTCAATAACAAGGGTGTTCTTTCCCACAAATATACTCAGAGTACAAGATGTGGAAAGACTGATTTCAAATTGAAAATAAAATGGTAATAAGATATGTGTATGTAGGGAACACTTGTGGACAAGGAAACCCACCACTCCAGCATTCAAGGTCCTTTATTTTTCTAGAGAGTCCTCATGAAGTTCTCTATGAGTTACTTTTCTGGTCAGGTGAAATAACTACTCATAAAATACCATGTCTCCACTGGACCAGCAGATCACCTGGGCTTTCTTCTCTATGTGTAAGTGTCTCAAGCAAATATGTTGTCAAATGTGCTGAATAGATCATTTTCTGACTGTTCTGGATCCTCACCAGGCTCTATTACCACTGGATTAAATGGATTTGTTAAAATCAGCAATGAGTAGATAATTTTTCCGTAGGTTATGTGGCTAGTGGATGAGGTTTGGCAGCCCACTATATTACTGAGCAGATACTGCCAGAATAATCTGACAAGGGGTATGGTTACTGGATAGGATCAACAAATCCACTGGGCAGTGGCACCAGTGCCTGATGGACAGAGCCAAACAGACTACTTTGCCACTGGACAGTGGATGCTAGATAGGACCAGTCAGGATGTTCTATTGCTAGGCTGTTATTGCTATACTTGGTCTGCAAGTTACTAAGCAACTGGGATCCTAAAGTAATAGCAGGTTTGCTGGATGGGTTCTCTACTGGTTCCCTGGCCTTAATTTTCTTTTTCTTTCTTTTTTTAAAATGTATTTATTAAACTAAATACAAATAAGAAAAAAAAAACAGACTAGAAAAAAGAAAGACAGAAAAGAAAAACAAATAAACAAACATTGTCATGTGCCCAGCAGAATGTCAGGGAGGATTCAAAATATATAACAATAAATTTCTATTTCAAGAAAGCATATGTAATAATAGAAGAGATTATATTCATAAGTATCCATGTTTCATTTACTTCTTTGTAAGTTATTCTTTTGTTCTCTGTTTTACATTTTTTACTTTATTATTTTATTCCTTTTTCATCCCTCCCCATTTCCCCCAAGCAGGCAAGAAAATAAGCACATATATATTTATCTATACATATATATATACATGTGTATATACTTCCCCCCTCACATATATTCATAGCCACACAAATATATCTATATTCATACATAGACCTACATATATGCCCACCTGCACATACTCAGACATACTATCCACATATACATACATACACATATCCATATGTAAGCATGAATCTAAAACAATATTAATATGGCTAATACAATGTGAATTTCTCTGTTGATTGAATCTTTTAAGTTTGACTTTGTCTAAGATCAATGATTGCTAATCCTACTTTTAAAAAAGAATAAATTATTGGGGAAATAAATTGAGAGCAGTGCAAGAAGGAAATATCGCCCTGCTACAGAGATGTGAAAAACTGGAAAATAAGTCTGGTGAATTGGAAAAAAGACAACAATTCACAGAAAAACAAAATTAATGAATTGGAAAAAGACAACAATTCACTGAAAAACAAAATTGGTGAATTGGAAAATGTTACCAAATCACAAGAAAATAAAAACAGTGAATTGGTAAAAGACAACAATTCACTGAAAAATTAAATTGGCAAAATGGAAAAAGAATGCAATGAACCAAAAAATTCAATTGGCCAGTTACAAAAGGAGCTAAAAAAGATAGCTGAAGGAAATAATACCTTAAAAATTAAAATTAAACAAATTGAAATGAATGACTCAATAAGACTTCAAGAATCAGTCAAACAAAAACAAAAAAATGAAAAAATAGAAGAAAATATGAAATATTTCCTAGGAAAAACAACTGACTTGGAAAACAGATCCAGGAGAGACAATCTAAGTATTATTGGACTCCCTGAAAGTCACGATAAAAAAAAGAACCTTGATGCTATCTTCCAGGAAATCATGAAAGAGAATTGCCCTGATGTTTTAGAATCAGAAGGCAAAGTTGGCATTGAAAGAATTCACCGATCACCTCCTGAAAGAGACCGCAAAATTAAAACCCCAAGGAATATCATGGCCAAATTTCAGGACGATTGCACCAAGGAAAAGATATTACAAGCTGCTAGGAAAAAACAGTTCAAATACCGAGGAACTGTCATTAGAATTACACAGGATCTGTCAGCTTCCACATTGAAGGATCGAAGGGCCTGGAATCAGATATTCCAAAAGGCAAAAGAACTTGGATTACAGCCAAGAATAAGCTATCCAGCTAGAATGATACAGGAGAATTTCACCTATTTCTAATGAAAAGACCAGATCTGAACAAAAACTTTGATCTCCAAGTATAGAACTCTAGAGAAACGTAAAAAGGTAAAAAGGAAAGAACTCTTGAGAACTATATCTCTACTAAGGGTATCCTTAAAGAATGGGGGTATAATTTGATTTTACTTTGATAATAATCGGAAAGAAATTAGAGGTGGAAGGTACATCATATTGTAAAAAAAAAAGGGGGGGAGGGGAATGGAGGTAAAATAAAGTAAAAATAAAAAGGAGGTAAAATAAGGCAAAGTCTCATGAAGAGACATAGAAGATCTAATATAATTGAGGGAAAGAAGGGAGGGAGATGAGTAGTCTTACTCTCATTAGATTGGGCTCTAAAAGAGTATATCAGACACATTTGATTTCAGGGAAAAACTTGGCCCTCTGTATAGGGAAGTAGGAGGGAAAGGAGGAAAAGAAAGGGATAAATTAATAGAAGGATTACAGGAAAGGTGTAAAAAAGAGGGAAGGTTTTAAAGGGGGGAGGACTGTTAGAGGAAGGTGGTCATCAAAAACAAAATACCGGGGAGAGGGGAAGGGAGTAAGGGAAAAGGGAAGAGAAAAATATAACTTTGGGTAAATAAGATGGCAGGAAATATAGATATAGTCATTTTAACTGTGAATGTGAATGGGATGAACTCTCCCATAAAACGGAAACGGATAGCGGACTGGATTAAAAGCCAGAATCCTACAATATGTTGCTTACAAGAAACACATCTAAAACATAGAGATACATACAGAGTGAAGGTAAAGGGCTGGAGCAGAATCTTTTATGCTTCAAGTGAACAACAAAAAAAAAGCAGGGGTAGCAATCCTTATCTCAGATCAAGAAAAAGCAAAAATAGATCTAATTAAAAGAGATAAGGAAGGAAACTATATTTTACTAAAGGGTACCATAGACAATGAAGAGGTATCAATACTAAACATATATGCACCAAGTGTATAGCATCCAAATTCCTAGAGGAGAAACTAACAGAGATGCAATGAGAAATAGACAGTACAACTAGTGGGGGATCTCAACCTTGCTCTCTCAGAATTAGATAAATCAAACCACAAAATAAATAAGAAAAGTTAGGGAGGTAAACAAAATGTTAGAAAAGTTAGGTATGACAGATCTCTGGAGGAAATTGAATGGTGATAGAAGGGAGTATACTTTTTTCTCAGGGGTTCATGGAATTTATACGAAAATTGATCTTGTGTTAGGGCATAAAAACCTCAAAATCAAATTCAGAAAAGCAGAAATAGTAAATGTATCCTTTTCAGATCATGATGCAATAAAACTCACATGTAATATAAGGCCAGGAGAAAATAGACCAAAAGTTAATTGGAAATTAAATAATCTAATCCTGAAGAATGAATGGGTGAAAGAGCAAATTATAGACACAATCAATAATTTCATCCAGGAGAATGACAATAATGAGACAACATACCAAAATTTGTGGGATATGGCCAAAGTGGTTATAAGGGGTAACTTTATATCTCTAGATGCTTATTTGCATAAAATAGAGAAAGAGAAGATCAATGAATTAGGGTTACAATTAAAAAAACTAGAAAAAGAGCAAATTAAAAATGCTCAATTAAATACCAAATTGGAAATTCTGAAAATAAAAGGGGAGATTAATAAAATTAAAAATAAGAAAACTATTGAATTAATAAATAAAAGTAAGAGTTGGTTTTATGAAAAAACCAACAAAATAGATAAGCCTTTAGTTAATTTGATCAGAAAAAGGAGAGAGGAAAATCAAATTGTTAGTCTCAAAAATGATAAAGGAGAACTTTCCTCCAATGAAGAGGAAATTAGAGTAATAATTAGGAGTTTCTTTGCCCAACTTTATGCCAATAAATTTGATAATCTAAATGAAATGGAGGAATATCTACAAAAATATAGATTGCCCAGGTTAACAGAAGAGGAAATAAATTATTTAAATAGCCCCATTTTAGAAAAAGAAATAGAACAAGCTATTAATCAACTCCCTAAGAAAAAATCTCCAGGGCCAGATGGTTTTACATGTGAATTCTACCAAACATTCAAAGAACAATTAATTCCAATACTATACAAACTATTTGAAAAAATAGGGACAGAAGGTATACTACCAACTTCCTTCTATGAGACCGAAATGGTGCTGATAGCTAAACCAGGTAGGGTGAAAACAGAGAAAGAAAACTATAGACCCATTTCCCTAATGAATATTGATGCAAAAAATTTAAATAATATTTTAGCAACAAGATTACAGAAACTTATCTCCAGGATAATACATCTTGACCATGTAGGATTTATACCAGGAATGCAAGGCTGATTCAATATCAGGAAAACTATCAGCATAATCAATTATATCAATAACCAAACTAACAAAAACCATACGATTATCTCCATAGATGCAGAAAAAGCATTTGATAAAATCCAACACCCATTCCTATTAAAAACAATAGAGAGTATAGGAATAAATGGGGTTTTCCTTAAAATGATTAGTAGTATCTACTTAAAACGATCAGCAAGCATCATATGTAATGGAGACAAACTAGAACCATTCCCAAAAAGATCAGGAGTGAAACAAGGCTGCCCACTGTCACCATTACTATTTAATATTGTATTAGAAATGTTAGCTTTGGCAATAAGAGAAGTAAAAGAGATAAAAGGAATTAGAGTAGGTAATGAAGTAACCAAATTATCACTCTTTGCAGATGACATGATGGTATACTTAGAGAACCCTAGAGACTCAACTAAAAAAACTACTGGAAACAATTCACAACTTTAGTAAAGTTGCAGGATTCAAAATAAATCCACATAAATCATCAGCATTCTCATATATTACTAACAAAGTTCAGCAGCAAGAGATAGAAGAAGAAATTCCATTCAGAATAACAGATGATAGCATAAAATATTTGGGAATCTATTTGCCAAGAGAATGTCAGAAACTATACCAACTAAACTACAAAACACTTTCCACACAAATAAAATCAGACCTAGTCAATTGGAAAAACATTAAGTGCTCATGGGTAGGCCGAGCAAATATAATAAAAATGACAATACTACCCAAACTAATTTATTTATTTAGCGCCATACCAATCAAACTCCCAAGAAATTATTTTACAGACCTAGAAAAAATAGTAGCAAAGTTCATTTGGAAAAACAAAAGGTCAAGAATTTCAAGGGAATTAATGAAAAAAAAAAGACAGATGAAGGTGGCCTTGCTGTACCAGATCTAAAACTATATTATAAAGCAACAATCATCAAAACCATTTGGTACTGGCTAAGAAATAGAGTAGTCAATCAGTGGCATAGGATAGGATCACAGGAGAAACTAGGCAATAACTATAGCAATTTAGTGTTCGATAAACCCAAAGACCCCAGCTTTTGGGATAAGTACTCACTATTTGACAAAAACTACTGGGAAAATTAGAAACTAGTGTGGAAGAAATTAGGGCTTGACCCACACCTAACACCACATACCAAGATAAGATCTAAATGGGTTCATGATTTAGATATAAAGAGTGATATTATAAGCAAATTATAGGAACATTGTATAGTTTACCTCTCAAACCTGTGGAGATGGAATGCATTTATGTCCAAAGAAGAACTGGAACTCTTAATTGAACACCAGATAGATAATTTTGATTATATTGCATGAAAAAGTTTGTGTACAAACAAAACTAATGTAGACAAGATTAGGAGGGAAGCAATAAATTGGGAAATCATCTTTACATTTAAAGGTTCTGATAAAGGTCTCATCTCTATAGAGAATTGTTTCATATTTATAAGAATTCAAGCCATTCTCCAATTGATAAATGGTCAAAGGATATGAACAGACAATTTTCCAATGAGGAAATTAAAACTATTTATAATCATATGAAAAGGTGCTCCAAATCACTATTGATCAGAGAAATGCAAATTAAGACAACTCTGAGGTACCACTACACTCCTGTCATTTTAGCCAATCTGACAGG
>JAJPUD010004916.1:124094-137427 GCA_023553655.1 Myrmecobius fasciatus | reverse complement strand
GATGCAATAAAAATCACATGCAATATAAGGCCAGGAGAAAATAGACCAAAAGTTAATTGGAAATTAAATAATCTAATCCTGAAGAATGAATGGGTGAAAGAGCAAATTATAGACACAATCAATAATTTCATCCAGGAGAATGACAATAATGAGACAACATACCAAAATTTGTGGGATATGGCCAAAGTGGTTATAAGGGGTAACTTTATATCTCTAGATGCTTATTTGCATAAAATAGAGAAAGAGAAGATCAATGAATTAGGGTTACAATTAAAAAAACTAGAAAAAGAGCAAATTAAAAATGCTCAATTAAATACCAAATTGGAAATTCTGAAAATAAAAGGGGAGATTAATAAAATTAAAAATAAGAAAACTATTGAATTAATAAATAAAAGTAAGAGTTGGTTTTATGAAAAAACCAACAAAATAGATAAGCCTTTAGTTAATTTGATCAGAAAAAGGAGAGAGGAAAATCAAATTGTTAGTCTCAAAAATGATAAAGGAGAACTTTCCTCCAATGAAGAGGAAATTAGAGTAATAATTAGGAGTTTCTTTGCCCAACTTTATGCCAATAAATTTGATAATCTAAATGAAATGGAGGAATATCTACAAAAATATAGATTGCCCAGGTTAACAGAAGAGGAAATAAATTATTTAAATAGCCCCATTTTAGAAAAAGAAATAGAACAAGCTATTAATCAACTCCCTAAGAAAAAATCTCCAGGGCCAGATGGTTTTACATGTGAATTCTACCAAACATTCAAAGAACAATTAATTCCAATACTATACAAACTATTTGAAAAAATAGGGACAGAAGGTATACTACCAACTTCCTTCTATGAGACCGAAATGGTGCTGATAGCTAAACCAGGTAGGGTGAAAACAGAGAAAGAAAACTATAGACCCATTTCCCTAATGAATATTGATGCAAAAAATTTAAATAATATTTTAGCAACAAGATTACAGAAACTTATCTCCAGGATAATACATCTTGACCATGTAGGATTTATACCAGGAATGCAAGGCTGATTCAATATCAGGAAAACTATCAGCATAATCAATTATATCAATAACCAAACTAACAAAAACCATACGATTATCTCCATAGATGCAGAAAAAGCATTTGATAAAATCCAACACCCATTCCTATTAAAAACAATAGAGAGTATAGGAATAAATGGGGTTTTCCTTAAAATGATTAGTAGTATCTACTTAAAACGATCAGCAAGCATCATATGTAATGGAGACAAACTAGAACCATTCCCAAAAAGATCAGGAGTGAAACAAGGCTGCCCACTGTCACCATTACTATTTAATATTGTATTAGAAATGTTAGCTTTGGCAATAAGAGAAGTAAAAGAGATAAAAGGAATTAGAGTAGGTAATGAAGTAACCAAATTATCACTCTTTGCAGATGACATGATGGTATACTTAGAGAACCCTAGAGACTCAACTAAAAAAACTACTGGAAACAATTCACAACTTTAGTAAAGTTGCAGGATTCAAAATAAATCCACATAAATCATCAGCATTCTCATATATTACTAACAAAGTTCAGCAGCAAGAGATAGAAGAAGAAATTCCATTCAGAATAACAGATGATAGCATAAAATATTTGGGAATCTATTTGCCAAGAGAATGTCAGAAACTATACCAACTAAACTACAAAACACTTTCCACACAAATAAAATCAGACCTAGTCAATTGGAAAAACATTAAGTGCTCATGGGTAGGCCGAGCAAATATAATAAAAATGACAATACTACCCAAACTAATTTATTTATTTAGCGCCATACCAATCAAACTCCCAAGAAATTATTTTACAGACCTAGAAAAAATAGTAGCAAAGTTCATTTGGAAAAACAAAAGGTCAAGAATTTCAAGGGAATTAATGAAAAAAAAAAGACAGATGAAGGTGGCCTTGCTGTACCAGATCTAAAACTATATTATAAAGCAACAATCATCAAAACCATTTGGTACTGGCTAAGAAATAGAGTAGTCAATCAGTGGCATAGGATAGGATCACAGGAGAAACTAGGCAATAACTATAGCAATTTAGTGTTCGATAAACCCAAAGACCCCAGCTTTTGGGATAAGTACTCACTATTTGACAAAAACTACTGGGAAAATTAGAAACTAGTGTGGAAGAAATTAGGGCTTGACCCACACCTAACACCACATACCAAGATAAGATCTAAATGGGTTCATGATTTAGATATAAAGAGTGATATTATAAGCAAATTATAGGAACATTGTATAGTTTACCTCTCAAACCTGTGGAGATGGAATGCATTTATGTCCAAAGAAGAACTGGAACTCTTAATTGAACACCAGATAGATAATTTTGATTATATTGCATGAAAAAGTTTGTGTACAAACAAAACTAATGTAGACAAGATTAGGAGGGAAGCAATAAATTGGGAAATCATCTTTACATTTAAAGGTTCTGATAAAGGTCTCATCTCTATAGAGAATTGTTTCATATTTATAAGAATTCAAGCCATTCTCCAATTGATAAATGGTCAAAGGATATGAACAGACAATTTTCCAATGAGGAAATTAAAACTATTTATAATCATATGAAAAGGTGCTCCAAATCACTATTGATCAGAGAAATGCAAATTAAGACAACTCTGAGGTACCACTACACACCTGTCAGATTGGCTAAAATGACAGGAAAAGATGAAGATAAATGTTGGAGGGGATGTGGGAAGACTGGGTCACTGATGCATTGTTGGTGGAGCTGTGAACGGATCCAGCCATTCTGGAGAGCAATTTGGAGTTATGCTCAAAAAGTTATCAAACTATGCATACCCTTTGACCTAGCAGTGTTTCTATTGGGCTTGTATCCCAAAGAAATCTTAAAGGAAGGAAAGGGCCCCACATGTGCAAGAATGTTTGTGGCAGCTCTTTTTGTAGTGTCTAGAAACTGGAAACTGAATGTATGCCCATCAATTGGAGAGTGGCTGAACAAATTATGGTATATGAATGTTATAGAATATTATTGTTCTGTAAGAAACGACCAACAGGATGATTTCAGAGAGGCCTGGAGAGACTTGCATGTACTAATGCTCAGTGAAGTGAGCAGAACCAAGAGATCATTATTCATGGCAACAACAATACTATATGAGGATCAGTTCTAATGGACATGACTCTCTTCAACAATGAAATGCTTCAAACCAGTTCCAATTGTTAGGTGAAGAGAGCCATATACGCCCAGAGAGAGGGATGTGAAATATTTCATGTTCTCTATTGATGTTTGCTTGTATTGCATTTCCTTTATCGGATTATTATTTCTTGTAGATATGATTTCTCCTGCACAAAAAAATGATGCAATAACTATACATATATTCGATTTCTTAAGTATTCTAATATAATTATCATGTAGTGGATATCCTGCCATCTAGGGGAGGAGTGGGGAGTAGGGGGGAAAAATTTGTAACAGAAAGCTTTGTAAGGGTTAATGTTTAGGAATTACCCATACATATGTTTTGCAAATAAAAAGTATTAATAAATTAAAAAAAGAATAAATTCTACTCCTGATCCTTGTAGTATTTGTCTATATTTCTTATTTCCTGTCCTTGTTAACTCATATACTTAATTCTGCTCCTTAAACCACCATGCTATTACTTAGCTTCCTCCCATCCAAGGATCCTTCTCTTATCTTTTCCTTCTATCCTTTCCTTCTTCATCCCATTCCCATTAATCTTCACCCTTATCCCATTCTGATTAAACACTTTTTTGTATACCCATTTTATTTTATGCTATCCTTTCCCCACCCCCTTTATTCCTTTTCAATTGATATACATACCTTTTACTTTACACACCCTTATATACTCCACCTTATCCTTCATCCCTTGCTCATTATTCTGCATATTTTGTCCCACTGCCATAAATCTATATATCCTTCTATATTCTACCTTATCCTATTCTGTCCCTCCTTATTTTTTATATATTTTGCAGGGTACTGTATGCTTCATTGTATATATATATATATATATATATATATATATATATATATATATATATATATATAATGTGTGTGTGTGTGTGTGTGTGTGTGTGTGTAGTGTTCCCTATTTAATCCATTCCTGATATGAGTTGCTTTTCAGAAATACAGGCCCTGCTCCCTCCTCTCTCTTCTAATGCTTCTGTGTTTATTCTTGCCCTGCACCTGATTTGTATAACATAATTATTTTTATCTTTTTTTAGAGAGATCATACTCAACTCTGCCCTTATCTTTCTTTTGAGCTAACCAATTACTGATATTAGTTTTAAATATATGGTATATATTTCCATGCAGAACGCATAAGCAATTCATCCACGTTGAGTTCCTTGAAATTAATCTTTGAGATCTGGAGAGACTTATATGAACTGTGAGTAGAAGCAAGAGAGCATTGTACATAGCAACAACAAGATTATGTGATGATCAGCTCTGATGGACATAGATAGCTCTTCTCAGCAATAAGGTGATTCAGGCCAATTCCAATAGACCTGTGATAGAGAGAGCTGTCTGTATCCAGAGAGAGGATTATGGAGACTGAATATGGTTCACAACATATTTTGTTATTGTTTGCTTGCTTTTTGATTTGATTTTTCCTGTGCAGCATGATAAATATGGAAATATGTAGAGAATTAAACATGTTTAACATATATTGCATTACTTACTGTTTAGGGGAGGGGATGGGAAAAGGAAAGGAAAAAATTTGGAATGTAAAATTTTGGAGGGTGAATATTGAAAACTATCTTTGCATATATTTTGAAAATAAAAATTATTATTTTTAAAAAAAGAAATTAATCTTTGATATTGGCTCTTATATGTTAAATATGGTCTAAGAGCCTTTATTTATTTTTACTTCACTGTCTTCCTCTGAAGGAGAATCCCCAGTCTTCTCTATTCCCATAGTAAATTTCTATGTTTGGGTTGTTTCTTCTTTGCTTATTCATTTTTTTAAATAAGAACTATTGCTAAGTACCTCTAATTTTGGAATGGGAGGATATGGTATCTCTGGCTTTACTTCAGCTCTTCCATGTGACTTGGAGCCAGAAATCAAAAATTCCACCCTTCTGCAAATGCCTGCAGCCAGCAGTGTCCCTGCCCCACTGCTTCTGTACTCACTTCATGTGCTGGTTCCTTCTAGACCACAGCTGTGTCTCAACAGCATGAGTGGGCCTGGTGTTTCTAATCAGCAGTTTCCCCCAGTCTTCCCTGACTCAAAGGTGAAAGTTCCTGTGGTTGGGATTGAGTCTTTGATCAAACTAGTCCCCAGGATTCCCCATTTGCTGTTTGTGGGGAAACAAATTTATGCCTACACAAATTTGTTCTGTTTGTGGGGAAAATCTGGAGAGTTTATAATTTTCTGACCTATTAGATCATCTTCCCAGGCCCATCTCCTGGCCTTGCTTTTCAGTAGTAGTACAATATTTTTCCTCTTTCAGTCAATGGCTGGGGTTGGGAAGTAATGCGTAATGAGGTTGGGATGCAATTCGTAGTTCAAAATAAACATGTGACAAATTCACAGTAGTCATTTTCATTGCCAAAAATAGCTTTATTTAGAAGTTACAGATAAGGAGTCTGTACCACGACTTGCCCCTGGAGTGGCAAATATGAAATAGAGCTGGGAGAACATATAGTTAGCAAGAAAAAGACAAGTTCCCCAGAGGAATTCATAATTAACCAGAAAAAAAGAAAATACTCAATGAGGTGGGAGTAAGCCACTGACTGGCAGGTTAGATCCATAGAGGAGTTTAGCGGACAAGCCAAAGAGCTAGAGTAAGGAGAAAGACTCCATTAAAGGGAAGGCATAAGAGGGAGAGAGAGAATACTTCACAGTGAGCTTAGTCCTGAGAAGGACCTAGCATCAAGAGATCTTTTAAAGAGAAAATACAGCCTTGGGGATTTCTTAGGGAAATCAGAGAAGTGAAGGTGGGCAAGGAAGTGATCAAAGGGATCAAATATCAAAGAGAACCCAGATGTAATACCTGGCAGATCAGATCTACCTAAAGATATACTAATCAATATCTCAAAGGTTGTTTAAAGATACACATCTTCACAATCACTCTATACAAACAGAATAGTTGGGGGACTGGTTGTGCTTAATAATAGCTGACTGGGCTTTTTACTGGCAGAAGAAAAGACTAAGTCTTCAGTACCACACTAATCTAGAGCTAGAATGCTACACTGCTCATTCAGCTAGGCCAAGGGATTTTAACTTAATATCAACTGGCAGAAGTTTCTTCCCTTTGAATCACCAGTGACTTAGCTCAAAGCTTTACCTGTGGAGTACTTTGTCGCTGTCTGGAAGGAGGATATGAGAGAAGGTTTGCCCCTATCTCTTCAGCAAATGCTGCCTTCTAGTGATTAATTTCAGTTCAGGAATTTTTACCTTTCTTACAGGTTTGAAAATCATTTGTAGATGAATAAATTACTAAGGACAAAGGTGATAAAATATAATGTATGACCTGAAGGTAGGTTCATTTCCTTGCTAACCTTTTTATAGGCAATCTGAGCATTCAAATATCCTCCCTCCACACAGATTTTATAATGGGGAAAGTCAGAAAAGTTTTCCCTTTACATTTCAATTTCTTTCTATTTTGGTCTTTGCAGCCAAATATCTATAATTTTTCTTAAAGTCTCACTGAGGAACCATTCCCTTACTTTTAAATGAATGAAACTACTTATTATTTATAATTGAATTTTTAACTTTTCTATAAGGTTTACAAAATATTTTCAATTCATTATCTCATTTAATCATTAATTTAATATTTTTCTGCTTCTATGATTTTGAGTATTCTAAAAACTGGATTTATTAAAAGGAATTGATCCATAATGTGAGTGCTCTGCTTCAATGTTCCTCTCTGTAAAATTGGTTTCCTTTGTGTATTAATTAAAGTCTTTTTTCAAACTTTGATTTGCTACAAATCAAAGTGTTTTAAAATCATATGAAAAATTGGGCATGATCTTTAGGAAAGGAAATGATAAAAAGGAACATGCTGCCATCTAGGGGAGGGGTGGCTCCCGCGGGGGGGGGGAATTAGTAACAGAAAGCTTTGTAAGGGTTAATGTTGAAGAATTACCCATACATATATTTTTCAAATAAAAAAAAATTTAAAAAGGAACATGCATTTTTATTGAGTAATGTACAGATTTACTATTTTTATATCAAGGTCTGAAGAAGGATGTTGCTATTGAATTTATGATGTCATAAAATGGTCATTTTGGATCTTCCATGTGATAGTTAGGAAACAGATTTAGTTCAGTTTTAGACATTGTTGGTCAGAACCTTCAGAATATGAATCTAACTAGGATTTTTTTTTCCCTTTATGATAAAATTTAGAAATACCAGAAAACTAGGACATTTTACTTAATTTTATTGTATGCTATAATTAAATCTTTTTATATCATGCTGTATGATAAATAGGCAAACTGAAGTTTGAGAAGGATTGTTCCTCAAAAACACAATACCTTGATGTTAGATCAAATAATTTTTTTTAAAGAGACTATGTCTTCAGAGTTAAAGGGGGAATGGTAGTATTTGCTGTCCCATTTTCCAAATGCCTGAGGTAATTATTTGTTATTATAATTATTATTATTACTATTACTCATCACAATTTTGCAAATGTGTGGCAAATTAAAAGGACTTCTACGGTCCAGGCATGGAAATTTAATTTCATAGGGCCACTGGATTTAAAATATTAAAGGACTTGGAAAATGTAAAGGATTTCATTTTTTGAGTAAAAAAGAAAGGGGGAGAAACCAATGAGACTGAGTGACTCACTACAGCTTATATGAAAAATAAGTTAAACAGCTGTAATTCAAACACAAGTTGTCTTTTTATGCTAAATCCAACTTTCTTGTTACTATGTCACCTCAGATCAACTAACCTATCCTGAGATTATATATTTAGAGCTGGAAGAATTTTGGGAGACTACTAGTCTCTCCTTTATTTTACAGAAGGGGGAAATATGCACAGAGAAGTTAATTGACTTACCTAGGATCACTCATTTGGCAGGTTTCTTTTCCTGGTCTCTCTGACTCCACTTCAGTGCCCTAACCATTACAACATGCTGCCTTTTACATGTTCATTCAATATTCATTTCAAAATGCTTTAATTAAGCACTTTGAGGCCATTATTGAAAGTGTCAGTGGACATAGCTAGTTAATGAAAGAGAGAGAGGGAAGAGATAAACATTTTTTCTTATAATCATGTTGGAAAGAACAATCCAGTTTAGATCTATCATTGGATGATTCTTTGGCTAATTTAGAGAAAAACAAATACATGAACACAATAAGAGTTAGCTTCATTTGAAGTCTTGGTTTCTGCATTCCATTGTGAGACTCTTTAACTACTGCGTGTAGTTACTAACTTATTTTTTTCTTTCTGGACCTCATTTTCTCAATGAGTGTACTACATTTGAGTGTAATATTTTGAGTGTAATAATTTGAATTACTGAACTCAAAAATTGTTATGAAGAAAATGTATTCATCCTACAAAATATAAGCTGTTAATTAATTATTTTCACAAATTTTCACAAATTCACTGGAATTGTAATTTTAGCCCATTTCTTCTGTTCAAATTTATAAACAGCAAATTCCCAAGAGTACAAAGAAGAGATTAAGTAACTTTGCTTAAGTAACTTATTCCGGATCACAATGCCAGTATCTCTATCTCTGTCTGTCTGTCTCTCTAATCTATAAAATGGGATTTAAATCCCGTCTTTCAGACTTTCTGTCCACTATGTTATTCTGTCTCTTATCTTATCGTAATTCAGGAAATCTTACAATGTAGGAAATATGTGAGTTTAAAAGTGTCATAAAAAGCAATGTGGAATAAAGGATAGAGGGCTTTCTTTGGAGTCAGAAAGAATTGGGTTCAAACACTACATCTGTCATACTATATCATCTGTTTGACTTGTTAACCAAATTCTTAGCACTTGAGACAACCTGCATAAAATATTTCAACTGTCATTATAAATTACTGTTATTGTTAGGGCAGTTAGGTGAATAGAAAGCTGGGCCTGGAGTCAGGAAAACCTGAATTTAAAGCTGGTCTCAGGCATCTATCATGATCTGGGCAAATTACTTAATCATGTTTGCCTTAGTTTACTCATCTGTAAAGTGAATTGCAGAAAGGAAGGCAAGTCGTTCCAATAACTTTGCCAAGAAAATCTTGAATAGGATCATAAAAAGTCAGATACAACTGAAAAATGGCTCAACAACATCTTGTTATTGCTTCAGTGAAAATGTGTATAGTTCTGAAATTGTAACATCCTGTGATAAGAATTCACTCTTTTTAAATCTAAGGGTTATATAATGATTCCTCTGACCCATGTTGTTTTCTCCTGTGCTGCTTTAGAGAAAGCATACCAAATTTTAAAAATATGAATACTATCAAAATTTTTCTGAGTTGCTCCGAAAGCTGCTACTTTTAGGCAAAAGCATAGACTTCATCTTTAATTAGCTTTTATCTCTTTCTAACTCCCAATCTTTTTGTCATTGAGACAAAATAAAGGCTACCAGCAATGTTTGAGTTAAGAGTATTTACAAGTTCTGCTAGTAGGTATTGGGGAAGGGAAGTTTGAGGAAAAGACCTTTTTTCTTAGAATTTTCTTGATGAGGAGAGTACATGTGGTGGTGTCATCAGAGCCTTCTCCTTTGAGATGCCTGTAGGGTTGATGATCTATCTCCATTTCTCTCTTGTCTATAATATCTAAGTCCCTTAAGCCATTGTCCTTGTGCTGCTAAATCTTTTAGCTCTTGTCTCCCCATCCTTTCTACTCTACTAGCACATCTGGCATAAGAGCACATTAGATATCTCTCCATGGTTCTGAATTAAGCTGTTCTTTTATACAACTTATTTTATACAACTTACTCAAGTATGGCAAGTCACTTCATCAGAAGACTTCCTATTAAATCTCATTGAAATGTCTGACTTGAGATCCTTCTAGACCTTGTTCATTTCTACTAAGCAATGGAGATTTGTTCCCACTTGAGGATGTATCAGGAACTAAACTCTTTGCCCTTTACAAAACCTGAAATAATTGGATTGATTTACATAACCTTTTTTTTTAAATTTTATTTTATTTGCATAACATATGTGTGGGTAATTCTTCAACAATAACCCTTACATAGCTTTCCGTTACAAATTTTTTCCCCCCAACTCCCCACCCCTCCCCTAGATGGCAGGATATCCACTACATGTTAATTATGTTAAAATATTGGCAAATCAAATATATGTATACATATTTCCAAACTTATTGTTGTGCAAGAAAAATCTTATCTACACAAACGATATATCAGATAAAGGAAACACAATGTAAGCAAACATCAGTCAAGGAGTATGAGAATGTTATGTTGTGGTCCACATTTCGCATCCCTCTCTCTGGGTGTATATGGCTTTCTTCAGTGAACAATTGGAGGTGGTTTGAAACATTTCATTGTTGAAGAGAACCATGTCCATCAGAATTGATCATCATATAGTACTGTTGTTGCCGTGTATAATGATCTCCTGGTTCTGCTGATTTCACTCAGCATCAGTTCATGTAAGTCTCTCCATGCCTCTCTGAAATCATCTTGCTGGTCATTTCTTACAGAACAATAATATTCCATAATATTCATATACCATAATTTATTCAGCCATTCTCCAATTGAAGGGCATCTATTCAATTTCCAGTTTCTAGCCACTACAAAAAGGGCTGCCACAAACATTCTTGCACATGTGGGGCCTTTTCCTTCCTTTATGATTTTTTTGGGATATAAGCCCAATAGAAATGCTGCTGGGTCAAAGGGTATGCACAGTTTGATAACTTTTTGAGCATAGCTCCAAATTGTTCTCCAGAATGGCTGTATCCGTTCACAGCTCCACCAACAATGCATCAGTGTCCCAGCCCTCCCACAAACCCTCCAACATTCATCATTAACTTTTCCTGTCATTTTAGCCAATCTGACAGGTGTGAAGTGGTATCTCAGGATTGTCTTGATTTGCATTTCTCTGATCAATAGTGATTTGGAGCACCTTTTCATATGACTATAAATAGTTTTAATTTCATCCTCTGAAAATTGTCTGTTCATATCCTTTGACCATTTATTGATTGGAGAATGGCTTGAATTTTTATAAATATGAGACAATTCTCTATATATTTTAGAGATGAGACCTTTATCAGAACCCTTAAATGTAAAGATGATTTCCCAATTTATTGCTTCCCTCCTAATCTTGTCTGCATTGATTTTGTTTGTACAAAAACTTTTTAACTTAATATAGTCAAAGTTATCTATCTGATTTTCAATTAAGAGTTCCAGTTCTTCTTTGGACATAAATTTATTCCATCTCCACAGGTCTGAGAGGTAAACTATATTATGTTCCTCTAACTTGTTTACAAAATCACTCTTTATATCCAGATCATGAACCCATTTAGATCTTATCTTGGTATGTGGTGTTAGATGTGGGTCAAGCCCTAATTTCTTCCACACTAGTTTCCAGTTTTCCCAGCAGTTTTTTTCAAATAGTGAATACTTATCCCAAAAGCTGGGGTCTTTGGGTTTATCAAAAACCAAATTGCTATAGTTATTGCCTAGTTTGTCTTGTGATTCTATCCTATTCCACTGATCGACTACTCTATTTCTTAGCCAGTACCAAATGGTTTTGATGACCGCTGCTTTATAATATAGTTTTAGATCTGGTACAGCAAGTCCACCATCTTCAGCCTTTTTTTTCATTAATCCCCTTGAAATTCTTGACCTTTTGTTTTTCCAAATGAACTTTGCTACTATTTTTTCTAGATCTGTAAGATAATTTCTTGGGAGTTTGATTGGTATGGCACTAAATAAGTAAATTAGTTTGGGTAGTATTGTCATTTTTATTATATTCGCTCGTCCTACCCATGAGCATTTTAAGTTTTTCCAATTGACTAGGTCTGATTTGATTTGTGTGGAAAGTGTTTTGTAGTTTAGTTCATATAGTTCCTGACTATCCCTTGGCAGATAAATTCCCAAATATTTTATACTATCAACAGTTATTTTGAATGGAATTTCTTTTTGTATCTCTTGCTGCTGAACTTTATTGGTAATATATAAAAATGCTGATGATTTATGTGGATTTATTTTGTATCCTGCCACTTTGCTAAAGGTGTGAATTGTTTCTAGTAGTTTTTTAGTTGAGTCTCTAGGGTTCTCTAAGTATACCATCAGATTTACATAACCTTTACAAAAGTTGTGAGTTTCTTGAAAAACTGAGTGAGTTCTTTGTCAAGCTGGAAGGGTCTGAAGAGATATTACCTGAAAGAACTCAGTTAGACTATACTGAAGAAGATATACTGTCAAGATGAGGAGAGCCAGAAAGTCACCTTTTCACTCCGCCATCTTGGCTCCGCCCCCCCATACATAACTATCTTACATACCTAGTTATTTACTTGGTTTTTCATTAGGAAAGACTGAACTTGAGAGAGAATTATGTTTTGAGTTCTGTTATGTTAACCTTAGCATTTAGCACAGTTCCTGGCAAATAGTAATCACTGAAATCCTTGTTGACTGACTGATTTACTTGATGATTTTCAAATGTTCACCCTATATTTTTCAAATGCTCTGCTCTGTGGTTTTTCAAACACTGGTTCTGCTTTAATTATTAATGACAATAATAAACCCAGTGAGCAAGAATGGTAGCTGGTAGAGTCAAGCAACATATTAACTCCTTTTCTTTCACATTTCAGTACTCCGCCTGCTGAAGGATGGTGCTGACCCTGATACAACTCTTTCATCAGGAGGATCCTTACTCCATTTGGTAAGAATGATTATAATTATTTAGAAATATGTAAAGATGACAAGGAGTGTATTAGTTATATTATTAACAAAACAAAATAATTATTATTTTAATAAACATTCAATGACATAACTAATTCTATTGTCAAATACATTTGGTAGTCTCTGAATAAGTATGAAGGGCTATCATGGCATAGAGTAGGGACAAACAGCTTCAGAGTAATCAGAGTAAGAAAAATCGGTTCAAGTAATGACTGAGATCTATCCTAGTCTTATAAATCTCTCATTGCCCTAGACAACCATTGTGCGAAGACAGAATCACTGTATCTGTGAGTTGGAAGGGACCTTAGCAGCCCTTATATACTGTCCAGAAGCAGTCCAATGCATATGTTAAATGAATCTTCATTATTCAATTATTCTATGCTGGGTAAGTGGTAATTAATCCTAAACTTGAATCTAGGGCAATTCTATCCATTATTTTAAAGAGAAGAAAAGAAGGAAGGAAGGAAGGAAGGAAGGAAGGAAGGAAGGAAGGAAGGAAGGAAGGAAGGAAGGAAGGAAGGAAGGAAGGAAGGAAGG
>JAJPUD010004916.1:93682-115161 GCA_023553655.1 Myrmecobius fasciatus | reverse complement strand
TTATTTCAAAATAGTTATGCAGAATCTATCAAGAAATATGTTGTTTACTTCTTTGACAGCTTATCTTTTTCATAGGATAAAAGTTTAATTCCCTTTTAAAATATTTTAATTTGTATTTAATTTTAATTTATATAATAAAACAAGCATTTCTATAACTGTATAAAAAGATGATTGTACATGAAACTGCAAATCTATTATATCCAATTCTTTATTTTTTTAAAATATAGAATAAAGAAATCATGTAAATTTCTTTTTTTCCCTTCTTTTCCCTCCTCCTCTTCCCCCCTGCCATGGCTACCATTAGATAAAAACTCAATTCTCTCAGGACATATTTCTTAAGAGTCTCTGACAATTAGCTCATTCAATTTTTAAGTGGTAAAATATTCACTTTGTCCTTTTTCTCAGTGCTTCACATATATTCCTAAGTGGAATAATTCTAACAATGACAGCTAATTCACACCAGAATCACATTTAAACTTTTTCTTACCCAGAGATATTATTTTCTCTTAAAAACATACAATTGTCCATAGTTTCTTTGGGAAAGATTATTGAAGTAAAGTTTATATTTGAATGTTTTTCTTAGACCCAATACTGAATGATAAACTCTGAAATCTTAACAAATGTTAATCATGATATCACAAAAATAAGAAGACATGGAAAGGATCTTATTTATCTTGCTATCTTGATTATCTTGTTATAGCATTACAGAATTTGATACTTGGAAATGACTTCCATGGCATTTTTACATAGCCCATGAATAAAAGGACTTTTCACTATATAGTACCTGACTAGAGGTTATTGAAAATATGATTGAAGACTTCCAAGTTGGGAAAAGATTCCCCTCCCTTCAGAGACTGTCAGTTCTTCTTTTTTTACAGATTTAATTGTTAGGAAGTTTTTTCTAATCATAAAGACTTAGTTTACATTTCTAAACTTTTACTCTTTGCCCCTTGTTGTGCCTTCTGTGGCAAAAAAAGTCCAAGTCTAATCTGTCTTCCACATTCTAGCCCTTTAGCTACTTGAAGATATTCATCATCTCCACCATCTACTCACCCACCTAGAAACTTCTGATCTCCATGTCAAAGAACCCCACATTCTTTGACTGATACTTACTTGATATGGACTCAAAATCCTTCACTATTTATAGCTAGATACCAAATGATGTGAAAAAAATAATCCTCTGAAGTATAAATGTATTAAAATGTTCACTATTTGAAGCTATAATTATGTAAAATATACCTGGTTATCAGTCTAATGGAAATATACAGTGGCAATTCAAATAATAAAATGACTTCAAAGGAATTATCACTTGAACTGCTTATGATCTAGATGAACCCTCTTCTGGAAGTTAATATTATCTGACCAAAAAGAAAATTGAAAGTCCAGAGAAGTACAGTGATTTGCTAGAATTAGAATTTGAACTCAGATCTTGATTATTACAAATTCATTATCCTTTTCTCTATAACAAACTGGTTCATTATAGAATAAATTAATGAAATTTATGAAAAGTTTAACTATAATTATAATTTAACTAATAAGGCAATGTAGTAGAAAAAATAATATAGAAAATCATCCGAGTGTGTTACATTGAAAATTACATAAAATGAGATTCTTTTTAAGGGTACCATTTAAATGTGAGTCTCATGAAATAAATTTAGAAACAAAAAAATGCAAATATAATGCTGTTATTGAGAGAAAAAATAATCACCATTCATTTTATAAGGTATTGCTATCATCAGTTTATGATTCTATGAGGGGTTACATTTGGGACATATGATCTCAGGAATATGACTGACTTATCAACAACAAGATATGTTATAGTAAGTTTCTACTGCAATATGAAATTAGGTATTGCTCTTTGAAATATGGGTAAAAATCATAAATGCAATTCACCTCAGAAAATGCAAGTTAATGCATCTGTGGGAAAGTAATCTGAATTATAAATATTCAATAGGCAGGAGATACTTACAAAGTAGAAATAAATGTCTTGTATAATGAAATATGCTCTTGCAATGTAATATAGTGGCAAAAAATTCTGTGCACTTTTAAGGAGGTGATGATGAAGGTATAAAGTGATATTCTTTAGAAAGAGTCAGAAAGAAGCTAGATGTCCAACTGTTAGATAGGTTTTAAATTATTCAATGGATTAAATAAAATATTAAAATTATTAGCTTTTAAGAGATCCTTTCCAATTCTAGTGATTTTCAATTTCTATTATATGAAAACTAGTTTAGAAGTTTCTGATTTCAATAGAAGAGATCTTAAGGAATTTGGAAATATTTCATCAAATTCCAAAATATTTTATTTTAATATGTGAAGGAATAGATAGTTTCTTTATCCAGTCAAGATCATGTCTAAGTGTGACCAGAATACACATTGCTCATATTCTAACCATCTTTATGATGAATATAAAATAATTAAAATAAAATAAATAGATTAGTCTCACTGTCACAATCAGAGTAATAGAAACAACATATTTTGATATTATTTAGTTGTTTTGATTATATCTAATCCTTTGTAATCATTTTTTTGGGGGGGAGGTTTCTTGACAAATAATATTGAGTAGTTTGCTCTTTCCTCCAGCCCATTTTACAGATAAGGAAAATGAGGCAAACAGAGTTAATTGATTTTGCCCAGGGTCACAGAACTAGTGCCTGAAACTGGATTTGAACTCAAGTCTTCTTGACACTAAGCCTGATATTTTATCCAGTGTACCACCTAGATGCCTAAAAATAGAACAAAAAGCTGTAATCAATTGATATATTATGCTATTCCACAACATATCTACATCTATAGACATCTATCTTTGTCTTTATATCTCTTTAGCAGCCTTCATCTATAATTATATAAATATATAGATATAGATATAAATAGATAGATATATAAAGAAATAGATACAAGTCTAGATATAGATATTTTAGCGACAGATAGGCACCATAAATAGAAAGTTTGCAAGAAATATCTTAAGATAGGTCATTTGTGTGCTACAGAGTTTGCTTAAAGTTTAAATGTCAATTAATCATAACAGTATATTTGTATTTTCTGCCATAATACATTTTGGAAAATGCATTAAAATGAAACTTTATTAAAACTGTCTTAAAAATCAAATGTGGGGGGCAGCTAGGTGGTGCAGTGGATAGAATACCAGCCCTGAAGTCAGGAGGACCTGAGTTCAAATATGGTCTCAGACACTTTAAAACTTCCTAGCCGTATAACCTGGGCAAGTCACTTAACCCTAATTGCCTCAGCAGAAGAAAAAAAAAATCTAATATGAGTGCTACAGAAATATTTCACAAAGAAAATAGTGGATAGTCCATCATTACAGTTTTGTGGGAGAAAGTTTGGAAAGCACAATAATAGCCTTAAATTTAAGTGGATGCTGTAGAATATAAGCTCTATCATAATAGGTACAATTTCTTTGTCATTTTACTCTCAGTGCTGAACACAATGCCTTATATCTGATAGGTGCTTAGTAAATGCTTGATGAATAAATGAACTCAAAATCCTACTCCTGTTATTTTACTATATCTTTAATAGATTAAGTTAGATATTTCTAAAGGAATATTAATTAGTGAACTAGGTTGATGTAGTTCTTAAGTTGTCATTTAATGTTTAAAAGAATTGCACATATTTAACTTATATCCGATTGTTTGCTGCCTTGAAGAAGTATAAGTAAGGGAGAGAAGGAGAAAAATTCAGAACACAAAGTTTTAGTATTGAAATTAGTATTCAAAACTATCTTTACCTGTATTTGGAAACATAAAATACTATTAAAAACAAATATTATCCTTTGTGTAAGCACCCACAAGAAAGATGATTTTTTTTTTACATAGCTTTTGTGTCTTCATTAAAAACTTGTTATTCAGCAACAACAAGATTATACAATGATTAATTCTGATGGACATGGCTCTTTTTAACAGTGAAGTAATTCAGGCTAGTTTCCATAGTCTTGTGATAGAGAGAGCCATCTACACCCAGAGAGAGGACTGTGGGGACTGAGTGTGGATCACAGCATAGTATTTTAATTTTCTTTTTGTTGATGTTTGCTTGCATTTTGCTTTCTTTCTCATTCTTTTCCCTTTTTGATCTGATTTTTCTTGTGCAGCATGAAAAATATGGGAATATATATAAAAGAATTGCACATATTTAACATATTGGATTATTTGCCATCTAGTGGAGGGCTGGGGGGGGGAAGAAACAGAGAAAAAAAATTGGAACTCAAGGTTTTGCAAGGGTGAATGTTGAAAACTAGTTATGCATATATTTTGAAAATAAAAAGCTTAAAAAAAAAGCTGTTGTTTGCTCTTTGTTCTCCATGAGGACCATGAAATCAGGAAGGTAATGCTATGACATTCAAGTGAATTGGATTTAAGTGTGAGAGGGTCTAACTTTCTCCTCCAAAATCAGATACCAGGGTCCAATGGCAAGATGTTCTTTGTCATTCATTCTCAAAGAGAACTATGACAGCCAGGAAGTGATACTATGATGTGCAAGTGAATTTGTAATGCTCAGGGAGAAACTGAGGCAGTATCACACATTGGAAATTAATTAATCTTTTATTGATGTTAATTGAGTTCGGAATCCATAGCTATGGATGGGGACTGCTGGGACTATTATCTCAAAGCACATAGTCCATTTAGACTGGCAAACATGCCAGCCAACTGGATCTCAAATAGGTCCAGTAATTAGTAAATTTGGTTAGAGGATTCTTATAGGTTCCAGTGCTCAGAACAAAAAACTCACGAGGCAGAAGGAGAGGTAGAAAACCAGGGGGGGTTGGAGTTCCAGGAAGGACTATCAATTCAATTCTGACAGGTAGGGAGTAAAGGAAGTGGGACAAGCTTGGGAAAGGAACTGAGAGATAGTAAATCTGAAGCCAAAAGATAAGGGGTATGTGGAGATGGACTATCTGGAGGTTTTATGACTCCTTTGGAATGCTAGCCCAATTATTTCTGATGGTCAGGAAGGAAGGGGGGTTTGCTACTGACACAGAACAATTAAGGGAAACTGAAACAGAGCAATTGAGGGCAACTGAGACATAGAACTGTGGCACAACAAATTGTATTTAAATGAGTCAGATGTACAAAGTCTCCAGTCTCACTGTTTCCTGTAGAGCCATCCAGGTTGAGTGACAAGATATAGATCTAGATGACTAGAGGTGGCCCTGGATGCAGTGCAAGAGCTTCGCCTTCTCAAGCTAAAATCTTTTACAAGTCTCAGTTTGACTGAGGCAATGGCCATTCAATGATTAAGAGCCCATTAAGAGATTAAAAGTAGGTAAAAATTGAGGCAAATCCATGGCATCTTTTACCTATTCACAAAAAACAAACAAACAAACCAACCAACAAACAAACAAACAAACAAAAAAAAAAACCACCTTGAAAGGGGAAGACCTTTAGGGTTTCTGACCAATACAGCAACAATTATCATTTACATTCATCCTGAGCCATTCAGGGTCCAAACAATGAATGACCAAGCCTTGGCTTGAGACCTACTAGTCAATCAATGATAGAGTGATTTGGGTTTAAGACATGATTCTAGATGGTAAACCCATATATCTTGTGAGATTTCAGTGTCAAAATTCACATTCCTTTGGGCAGAATATCTGAAGATATAAGGGTAGGATAAGGGAAAGAAGAAAGAATACAAAAGAAAAGAGCTGTTTTGCCCAAAAGACCAGTTCCAATTTTGTTCTCAGTGGAGCAGTTTCTACTCTTATTCACTGAGGTTTTTGATTGTTCTTTATTCTTGAAGAGGACTATGACATCTGGGAGATGCAAGTGACTTGGACTTAACTGAGGGAAGTCTCAAATTGAAGATGTTTGACTGTATTAATGTCTAAATTGTTGGGAGCTAGTTGATTCATTTAAGTGAAGGAAAGTAATAACATTTGCTAAGAATTTGCTCTGTGTGAAGCACTGTGCTAAGTGCTGGAGTTACAGAGAAAAGTGAGAGATTCCCTATTTGCAAGAATAACTCTAATTCTCTTTTCTCCATCAGAAAATAAATCAATAAAATGAACTGAACAAGGGAAAATAATACATAATAAGGAATAATAATACACAATTTTAGCTCAACATCCATATTTGATAAACCCCCAAATGAATGTTATCTAGGAAAGAACTTGTTTGATAAAATTTATAAGAAAGCAGAAAAGTAATCTGATGGAAATTTAGGTTTAAACCAACAGTTTACAGTATAAATTCAAAGTGTATATGTGACTTGGATGTTAGGCATTATACATTACTAAAGAAATAAAAGCATAATGGTTCATATATCTTTCCTTACTGTGGGTAGATGAACTTTAAAACTAAGTTCCCAAAATTCAAAAGACCAGTAAGCTATAAGGATATGACTTTTTTTTTTTTCTGCCTGAGTTTTTTTCTTCAAATCAATTAACATCACCTTTTATTCTCTCTCTTAACCTTTCCCCCAGGCAGAGCTACAACTTGAATCAGATAAGGTTTTATTGCCCTCTTTTTTTTTTTTTTTTCTTACTGGTTTTGGAAAACTGCTTTTCTGTCCTGCAAACAGGTTACAATTAAGTCCAGCAAGAAGTTAAAAACCACAAGCATTTTTTAAGCTAAGCACCTTTGTAATATTGAAATGACCAATTGCCAAATTTCTCAAATTGCTCTCTTGATGAGACACTGGAAGAAATCAGAGGGCTGGCCTCCCTCAAAGAGCCCAGTCGCCTCAAGGCTCCCTCTTGGAGACCTGCTCTCCAATCTCTAATCCTGCTCTCAGATTTCAGATCTCTAGGGAGATCTGAATAATGCTGGAGAAACTGAGGCAAGACAGAGGTTGGAGATTTTTAATATTTTAATAGTGGAGAGTTTGAAAGTCAGTGGCCATGCAGTTGAATGGGACTCTTGTCTGAAAACATTTAACAGTGAGCAAGGGATTCCAGAGACTCTTATGGGGCTCCAGCTATCAGGGAAACAAAGTCAAGGAGTTGCAGAACACTGAGTGGATGGAAGTTCCAGGAAAGGAAAATAAATTCAGTTCTGACAGGTTGAGGAAAAGGAAGGAAGGATCATAAATTCTGATAAGTTAGGAGTGAAGAAGGTAATCAAGCTAAAGATAGGATGTCTGAGCTGGAAAGATACCCATACATTTGAGATAAGCCATGTGGAGTTTTATGACTCTTTGGAATGCTTGAGTGACCAGGGCTCCACAGCCCTAATTATCTCAGTCTTAATGACCAGGAGGGGAGGGAGGATTTGTCACCAGGGAAACTGAGGCAGAATAATTAAGGGAAACTGAAGCAGAACACTGCCATCATCTTACTGACAATTCCTTGAGAGCAGAATGTTTTTTTTCTTGTTTGTTTGTTTGTTTGGTTGGTTGGTTGGTTTTGCCTTTCTTTGTATCCAGTATCTAGCATACTAACTGGAATGTAGTAAGTACTTAATAAATAATTGTTGACTGACTAAATTGGGTTTCCAAAGCTAAAAGTTCATTCCTTTGATATAGATATTTGATTTCTAGGAATATAGTCCTAAGAATTTCACTGATAAAAAGAAAACAAAAACATTATATATCCCCAAATATTTATATAACTACTGTTTATAACAGCAAAGGATTGGAACTAAAATAGATTCTTATTGGCTGAAGAATGGTTAACTTGGCCTGGTACTCATGGGTAAAGTAGCAGAGAAAATAGTAAATACTGGAGGACTTTTTGATGCATTAGCAAGGTAACATCAGGTTATGATCCATTTTGACTCCCAGCTTATCCAAGCATTATGAGAAGTAGTGTCCTCTCTATAGACACTTGGTTATGTTGTACCACAGTCTCAGTTTCCCTCAGTTGCTGTTTCAGTTTCCCTCAATTTCTGTTTCAGTCTCCCTTAATTGCTCTGTCCCAGAATAGCAATCCCCACTTCCTGACCTTCAGAAATAATTGGACTCACATTCCAAAGGAGTTATAAAACCTCCAGATGGCCAGCCTCGACATCCCCCTTATCTGTATGACCCAGACTAGTAGTCTTCTTTGCCAAGGCATCCCTCACTACCCACCTGTCAGAATTGAATTGAGAGTTTCTTTTGGACCCCTGATATTTCTCAGCTGTTCCCATGAATTGTTTGTCTCCCTGAGCTATAGAACCTTATATAATCTTTGAAGTCCCTGTTTGAAGTCCCTTGATGGGACCGCTGAATAATACTTTGTATTGTTCAGTTGGCTGACATGGCTGTCTTGTCAGTCTCTGGCCTGGACTGCATGCTTTGAGACATGAGTCCCACCAGTCCTGATCCATAGCTATGGATTCTGAACTCTCAATTAACATCAATAAAGCATTACCTAATTTCCAATGTGTGATACTGCCTCAGTTTCTCCCTGAGCATTACAGTTAGAGCAATGATTTGCCTTCAGCATTAGCCTGTCAAAATATATCAGTAAGTTTTCCATACACACATACACATATACACACATGTATGTATGTATGTATGTGTATATATATGTATGTGTATATATATATATATATATATATATATATATGTTGGGTATTCCTGTACTTTTGAACCCAGAAACATTTCATCTACTTAATTGCCAATTACAGAAGTTATTAGGTTTAGTTTTCAGGTTTTTCTAAAACCACATATTAAAATCTTATAATTTATTTCAAAGCAATATTCATGAATAAATTCATTGTTATGAGAGAAATTAAAAAAAAAAACACATCATACTCCCTTAAATCATTCTTGAACAAAAGCAGATGAGAAATAACTTTACTTTAAACTTCAAAGACTGAATTTTGAAAAGAAACCATTTTCTATTAATAGAAAAGCTGTAGGATGTTGCACATAATATGAGTGAACCTCAGGTACTTATTCTAAATGTGATAAATCAGTAAATAAAAATTTATATATGGTAACTTTAGCATTCAAGTATCCAATAGCAAAAGAAATTCTATCACCCAAAGCTGCTTATTTGGGTCACTGGGATGTTCTGGCTCTTAGAGATAACTATATCCTTCCTTTCTATTGTATGCTTCATGCTATGGGAAATGTGTCATGGGATGGAAATGATTGGGAGAGAGCAGTAGAAAATTAAATTAATGGGGGCAGCTAGGTGGCACAGTGGATAGAGCACCAGCCCTGAAGTCAGGAGGACCTGAGTTCAAATCTGGTCTCAGACACTTAACATTCCCTAGCTGTGTGACCCTGGGCAAGTCACTTAACCCCAATTGCCTCAGCAAAAAAAAAAAAAAAAAAAAATCAAAAAATCAGAAAATTAAATTAATGAGGCAAAAGTAGAAGGTGAGTTCTTATCCTGTCCACATTTTATTCTTTACCAAAAAAGTGCAATTAAATGTTACAAAACTATTATACATGATTTTAGCAATAGAAAATTACATTTGTTTGTTTTTGTGCCCTATCCACCGTGCCATCTAGCTGTCCCTTTCTTACTATTGTCTATGTTACCGGGCATCATTATATAAGTATCTTGTTATAACAAATTCACTAATTATTCTCAGCTGGACTTTTCTTAAAACATTAATGAAAATTGTCTAGGCTGAAATGAAAAAGATATATGTTTACAATATAAACAGGAGAAAGAAACATAGTATGTGGGATAAAAATGTGACACCCCACACACACATACTCAAAAATCTCTCAAAATGAAGATTAGAAGTTTATTAGAATCTCACAAAATTCTGGACAATCATTCTCCTCTCTGGGCCAGGCTGGCGCCTCCAGTATGAACAGATCTTTTATAGATAGAGAGAACACACAGATACCCAGCACCTGCCAATCTCCAGAACAAGGTATTTCCTGCTCACTTATCAGAGATATTTGCCAGACCTCTTTCAAGTAGGCTTCCTAGTCAAAGTCCAGTCTGCCTTTGATATTCTAAAAAGCCATACTTAATCCCTTCCTTCAGTAGTTTAATTAGATTCCCAATGAAAAACCATATCAATCTATCACAGTCATTATTCTGAGAAGTCCTCAGTTTCCCATTTCATTCAATAGTAGTAGATACATTACAATCATTGAGTGCTGTTGGGCAGGATTGGTGGTGGAAATAGATGATAAGGTCCAAAAAAGGCAAAGCTACAAGATGATAAGAAAATTAGATTCTTAATTATTTATTACTTTATTGAATTAGTGATTATAAAGAATGCCTAGATAACAAGATTATAATAAATTCATCTTCTCATATTTACACTGATTTGGAATTAAAACTCTACTTGAGAATATCATATGTTGATGGAATGGAATGCATTGTGATGGCTCTTTTATATCTGTTGGATCAGTGCAATACTAAATCTTTTCTGTCCTTTTATGATTTTTATGCTTCAATGTCAAAAGTAGAATGTTCTCTTCATCATTTTGACTACAGGAAAAGAATAGTTTCCTTTTATGGTCTAAAAGACTGGTCTTTGCTGTATTTTATATAAATAGCAAAATATTTAAAGTGATAGAAAAATTTTATTATTATTTAAGGAAGAATAACTCATAATTCTAAACTTTTTGTTTATCTTTCTTTTGCATTAATAAATTAATGATTAAATCCTAAAATTTCCATATTTAAAAAATATAGTGGAAGAAATTATAAAATTCTGTTCTGTATGGTTTGTATTTTTTAAAGTACATGAATATTAAATTTAATAGATGTGATAACAAAAATATTCCGTGTCCTCTCCTGTACTTTTAAAAATTCACATTCTAATTTTAAACAACTTTTCTAGAAATTCTTCCTTATCACAAATTGCAAATCATCTTTTTGTAAAAATCAATTTCTTTTCATTTTTGTATTCCTCAAATAAATATGCACAAAACCCTTTGCCAGAGTTGATATTATCATACCTGTTTTATATTTGAGGCAACTGAGACAGACAGAAGTTAAGGGATTTACCTAAGATTACACAGCTAGACAGTATCTGAAGCTGTTTTTGAACTGGTCTTCTTGACTCTAGACAAAATGCTCTACTCACTTTACTACCTAACTACCTTTAGGTTAATTGAATTAATTCTCTCCTCTGCTTACTTACTTTGCTTCCCTTGTGCCTTTAATTACGCTGTCTCCTTTTGTCCTCTTTAGAACTAATTTCCATAATGCACAATGCAAGTACTACCTCCCTCAATGAAATTTTGCCTCATTACCCTATTGATTAGTAAAGATCTCATGTAATATTTGTTTTGTATCTCACAAATGTGTGTGCTATTTAGTGCTGAGTATAAACACTTATAGTGCTTGGCTTATAGTGGGAACTTAATAAATGCTTATTGACTGATGGATAACTCTTTAGTATTGTTTCTCTATGTGTTTCCCTAACCAGACAATTAAATTATTATATATTACTTATTATGGATTGTTAGATATATGCATTTTTTATCTCTATTCCTTCCCATTGATCAATTAATCAAAAACTTTGATTAAGTATCTTCTATGTATCACACATTGTGTAAATTACTAGGTACTTAGTAAAACCAACCCCTAAATATTCTAGTCCACATGGAATTGACATTCTGCTGGGTAAACAATATACATGTATAAGTAAATATGCAATATTTAGCAAGTAAATAAATTTGTCATTATGTTGGGGAGGCACTAGTAAATTGAGGGTCAAGGGAAACTTCGTGTAGGGAACAGCACTTATACTGACTTTTGAAGGAAACTTTGAAATTCCACAAGGCAGAACTAAAAAGAAAGCATTAGGGATAGACAGCTTGAACAAAAGCAAAGAGATAAGGAAATGGAATTATCATGTATGAAGTACAGGAAATAAAAAAATATAGTGTGTGAGAGTCATGTTCACTATGTACAATAAACACTAAAATTGCTGCTTGATATATTAAGTAAAATCAAATTTTATCCTTCTTTTCTTTAGACTGAATAATCTTACTTTATTTTCCATTTGTCATTTTCCTATTGATTTTCCTCCGTCTTCACTTTTCACAATCTTAGTATCCCTTTTAAAATGCCACATGCACTCTTTGGCAAGAAAGTGGAAAAATCATACTCTGTCAAGCTTCTGGGGACTTGGAGCCAAAGATTCTTCAAGTATTGCATATTTGGAAAATTATTTCTTATCATCTTTTCATATTTTACAAGTTATTTTTTTCTCTCAATCCCAGTGTGCTCGCTATGATAATGCCTTCACTGCAGAAATTCTCATCGAACAAGGAGTGAATGTAAATCATCAGGATGAGGACTTTTGGACACCAATGCACATTGCTTGTGCATGTGATCACCCTGACATTGTTCTGCTATTGATTTTAGTAAGTAAAATGCTTTCTTCTGTGTCTATTTGAAATATTAAATAATATTAAAAAGTTTATATCCTTAACTGATGAAGTCATAAAAATATTCACTAAATCATTTCAATAAACGTACATAGTCTGATGCTTTAATTGTCTTAGAACTCTGATGAGAAATAATATAATAAAAAGTTGAAGTTTCAGATTGCATACCATAAATTAAGTTGTTTAAATGTGATGTTAGATGCTGTTACTGGAAAGGGAAATATTCTTATAACCAGCAAATTGGTTTCAAATAGGGAAGTCAGATATACATTTTTTCCTTCTTTCCATCACTTTCTTTTTTTGTAACTTAACTGGGAGAATGAGATTTAAACAAAACAAAACAAAACAAAACAAACAAACAAAAAAACATGTTAACTTCATGGGTCTTCATTATATCAAGTAAAATGTCCCTGAGAATAATAAAAAGAGAAATTATTTCAAATTGTTTGAGCTAATTTCAACTGCATGAAAATGAAAGCCTTTAATGATAGAGGCATGTGAGGAATGAAAATCATGCTGCAATTTAAGGTTATTTTCCTTTTTCTTTATTAGGCCTTTTGTTTCTAAGTCTTTGGACTTTCATCTGAGCATCTATATCTTCCTAATGTTGGGATGTGGGTGTTTTGGCTTGGTTATTTTTAGCAAGGCATTAGAATACATATAAAAGAGTACTAGGAAAGAAGTAGAAATGTAGGCGGATGGATAAAAGGGATCTTCCTTTCCTTTATGAAGGTTTAACAAAAGTACCATAAAAATGAAAACTACTTGTAAAAATAGAAATTTTCAGAACTTGACATAGATTTCTTTTTGACTTATTTTCTTTTAACATTTCTTAGAAGCTTGTATGACTGTATGTCTATATACATATCTACATGTATATGTTTATGTTTGTGTGCAATATATGAGAGTATGTAGATAGATAGATAGATATAGATATATGCACACGGGGGTGTGTGTGTGTGTGTGTGTGTGTGTGTGTGTGTGTGTGTGTACTTCCTAGCTGTGTGGGCAAGTCACTTAACCCCAATTGCCTCAGCAAAAAAAAAAAGAAAAAAAAAAAAAACAAAAACTTTTTTTTTAAATGGCTTCCAGTGATGAGGTCTTCTCTAAATGTGAGAGGCTTAGAATGAATTAAGATTCATATAGATTTTTTTTCCAGTCTGTGATTACAAATATTTTTTTTAGTGTTTATTTCTGTGGCAATATATTCTGCAGCAAAACTCTTAACTGTTTTGAATCATTTTTAAATATATTTGCGTATTTAAATCACCTAAGAGGTTTTTGTTGAATGGAATACAAATGTTACTGTAAAATTTAATTAGATTGAGTCTGTTTGTAATTACATATGTGATTTCCAATAGACTGGAATTAGCATCTCCTCCTGGAAGGTATTTCTCTATGATTTTTTCAGTAGCATTGTAATATTTTTTAATAATTCATAGTAGCTACATTCTGTTTATTTCCTCTATAATACCTTTATCCTCAAATAATCCTAATCTTCAGAAATAATGTAAATTGGTGACATGGTGCCTCCTGACCAAGAACAAATCACCTTTTATTGATTCATATCTTAAAGTTTTGTATTTTATTCCTCACTTGCCATTGACATTCTATATAAATAGCTGAAAAGTATACAATTCCCTGATGTCTTGTCAATTCAATTCTAGTGCATTCAAAAAAAAAACTTTTAATAAGTGTCTGTGTCAAATATAATTCTTATTGTTGGTGATACAAACACAAACACACAGATACATACACATTGCTGCTTTGAAGGAATGTATATTATACTGAAAGAAGAGAACAAATATTATGCTTATACATATATATATATATACCTTATACATATACATATATACACATATGTCTATCTGTGTATGAAATAAAAATAATAAAATCTAAGATGGAAGAACTAGCAATTATAGAGTTCAAGAAAGATCCCTCATAGGAGATAAAAATCATAATGATCCTTGAAGATACTTAGGGATTCCAGAAGGTAAAGGTTAAAAGAGAGAGCAGTTTAGGCATGGGGACATGGAAGCCTGGATGGGATGGGCATGTCCTCAAAGGGGTACAGCAAGAAGGTGAGTTGGACTTTACAAAAGAGTATATGAAAGATGTGATGAGAAATCAGTTTGGAAAGACAAGTTAGATAAAGAGCATGAAAAGTATTGAATGCTTAAAAGAAGAGCTTATAATGTGATGGCCTTGTAAGTTGAGAAATGGGAACAAATTGGAGAGATATTGTAGAAATAACATTGTTAAGATTTAAAAACTCATTGGAATATAGAAGATAAAGGAGAATACAAAACTGAGATGTCCTCTTTGGTCACAGACCTTGGTGATTATTAGAATGGTGACATATACCTAGAAAGAGAGAAGTTAGTAAAAGGGGTAGACTTAGGGGGAAAGAGAGGAAGTTCACTTTTGGATGTGTTGAGTTTGAGATAACTATATGATATCCAGAAGGAGAAATGCATTTTAAGAAAAAATGAAAAATCAATCACAAACTGAAACTGACAACTAGTGAACAATGAAACATTTTAGAGAATAATTATAGAACACCTATTCTTTAGTCATTTACAAAGTGTTCAACTAATACTTCTTCCAAATTCTTCCAAATTGGAAGAAATTTACTTTTGCTGTTAGTATCAGGAATGATGGATCCTATATCAATGTCAAGGACTAGCAAAAGTACAACAAAAGGCAGTATCAGTTTTTGCAGCTAATATCTGAGATTTTCTGAGGTTTACACAACAGTGAAAGAAATCCATTAAATTGTGGGGTTTTTTGTTATTGTTGTTGTTATTATTGTTCAGTTGTTTTTCAACCATATCCAACTCTTTGTGACCCCATTTAGATTTTCTCAGCAAAGATACTGAAGTGGTTTGCCATTTCCTACTCCAAGTCATCTTACAGATAAGAAACTAACAGGGTAAAGTGACTTGCCCAGGATTACTCAGCTAATGAGAGTCAGGTTTGACTCAGGAAGATGCATCTTCCTTACTTCATATCTAGTACTCTATCAATTCTGTCATTTAACTAATCTAATGAAATTAATGCAGAGGACTAATTGCCCCTTTCACATTGGTAGCCAACTGGCTAACTGCAATAACTGATTCTCTATATATAACAGTATCTATACTATGCTGGGCAGTTGCCTGTTTCCCAGTGAAAATCTGTCCAGTTATGCCTTTGATGAGTTGCCTAGATTTCATCTTAATCTTCCTTACATAGTCATTTCAGTGGGACTTGTATTGGCTAGCAAGTTTCATTTACTGAGAATGAGGAACTACTTTGGATAGGAATTTTTTATCCCTACTAGCCTAAGAAAAGCAAAGGAAAAACAAAAGCAAAAAAATAAACAAAATCATGGAAACTTAGCCTGAGGCAAGATGCTAGTTAGTACTATAGGAAGAAAATATGGATTAGAAATGTAAATTTGAATTAAACTAGAATTCTACTTTACCATTATATTCTAGACATGTTTAATCATTTCTGTCATGTCCAATTCTTTGTGATCCCACTTGGGATTTTCTTGGCAAAGATTCCAGATTTTGGCTATTTCCTTTTTCCAGATCATTTTATAGATGAAGAACTGAAGAAAACAGGATTAAGTAAATTGCCCAGGGTCACATAGCAAGTGAATGACTGAAGCTAAATTTGAACTTGGATCCTCCTAACTCCAGGCCTGGTTCTCTATCCATTGTCCCATCTAGATGCTCTTGCCATTATACTACCATTTATTAAAAACCCAAGGTTTCATTTGCCCATGTTATCTTTTCCTTTCTATGTTCACTCAATTTATACTTTCTTTACTTGTTTATTAACCCATTTAAGAGTTAAAATTAAGTCTGTAGTAATGAAGGACAAAAAGGAAAATTCTTAGAAAATGGAGATGGATAACAAAGATTCAGAAGCTATGTCACTTCTTCAGTGGTTCTATACCTATGAATCATCTATTCTCCCAAAAGATAAATTAATTATAACCCCCAAAAGGATTACAGAAATTAAAATTCCCTATTCATTAAATCCATTTGGGGAGGGGGCAATCTGAACTATGCATTTGAGAAGTTTACTCTTCTGCCTTTTCTATCAGAAATTTAAAAAAAAATAAATGGTTTTTGTAGTTTATATGCATTTATGTGATAAGACTCATTAAAATTTCATATATTCAAGAAGACATGGCATTAGACATCTTAGGTCATATAAAATGAATAAAATATAATCTCTGATCTCATTGAGCTTACAATCTAGTAAGAAAAATGATGTGTAAGCCTAGAACTATGGTATGAGATAGTTCCAAAATACTACCTATGTTTAAAGGAATAATCACCTACTGTTGGCATTACTAATGTTTGAAGTTGTAAATTTTTGAAACTCAGGCCTACACCATCAATTCAATTCAATTCAACAATCGTTTATTAAATCTCCACTATGTGCTTACATACTTAATAGCACAGAGCAACTAAATTAATTTTTGCTAAATTTGATCAGTGTCATTTTGTGAATTGGTTTGAGGTTTAACACTATACTATCTAAGATATATCTATCTGTTTCTGAATGTATCATTAAAGCTTGATATAAAATAATGATTATTTTCATTTAAACTATATTTTAAATTTTGTAGAGTGCTTTTTAATATATTATCTCATAAGTACCTCACAATATCCCTATCAGGGAAATCTTTATAAATATTATAATTTCTATTTTAAAGATGAGAAAACTGTCTCAGAAAGGTTAAGTGACTTGCATTTGTCTTCAAAGCTAACAAATATCAAAGAAAGGATTTGAAAGTGGATCTTCCACAGATAGTAAATCAATCTTCTAAGACATCTCATTATACTTTTGGGTAACTCTAAATGTCAAGAAAGTCTTCCTTATATTGAATTAAATCTGTTATTACAATATCTAATCTTGGTAGTTCTTTTCTGTGGGACTAAGCAGGAAAATAAATGATTCTTATTTTACATGAAGATAGCTATCAAGGTTCTGATATGCTTTCTCTTCTTCTGGCGAAATATTTCTATTTCCTTTGATTATTTTTTATATGGCATGAATTCAAGACCATTCTTTTAGATGCTTTTCAGTTTATCCTTCCTAAAAATGTGGCACTCAGAAATAATGGCATAGTTAAGATTTAAAACAAAATATTTTATTTGAATTATTCATTTAATTGAATATTTATTTTTGGATAGTGCCATGCTTGTTTTTAAATAGTGTTAAGGTTTCATTAAATTATACATAAGGTGATGTTGATACTGTTTTCACAGGAAAAAGGTAACACCAATGTTATAGACTTCCCATATTAGTTTCAGAAAAGCATAACACATGACTACAGGCATTCAAAGCATGACAAGTGTCAGAATAACATTTTTTAAACAAGTATTCAAGCAGTGTGTTATTCAGCAATTTATTTAAGTTGTACTAACCTTTACATGTGAATCTGATGCTATTAATTCATGCTTAATAGAACACAGGTTCTGAAATATTTTTCCTCCAGTAGGGAGGTTGGATTTAAATTCATGTAGTCATAATCTATTACATGGTGTTTCTTGTGAGAGACAATATGTTTGCTTGGAATGAATGATCAGTATTAGTATTTAATTTTGTGGCCATTGAGAAATTAATTTATTTATTCCTTTAAAAAAGCAAGATCTGTGTATCTTCAGCTAACTCAAAGAATCTTCCACATTCATAACTTAATCATACACAAATCTAGGAAAAAGCAATCACTACTAAAACTTCAGTTTCATGGTTATACTTCTTTGCTTTTACCAACAAATTCCAAAGGAAGGATGTGTAATGAGATATGTAGATGATATAAAAATAATTTGATTTAGCTAAAAGACAAAGTCTCGTGATCTTTGTGTCATATATTGTCCTCTGCTGTTCTGAAAATACCCTTTCTTAAAGCTTCATTAGAATTACTGACTGCATATATAAGAGTTTCATTGTATTATCTGATCAGTATTTTTTAATGTGAGTCTATCAGAAGGACAAGTATATTTTGTGGCACACTGACTTTGTGAGCTTATACTATTAGACGGTTGGTGTTGACTTTAAATCACAGTTGCCGGGAGTAGGTGTTAGATGCTATAAACACTGAGAAACTTTTTGCCAAATGAATTACTCAAGCAGATGGTACTACTTTTGTACTAAATACCCACTAATTTCATACATACTGGCAAAATCATACAGGTCTTACATAAAACAAAAAATTACTCATTGAAATATCCTTCACTTGAGAATTTTTACCAATCTATCAAAAAATTATTTATATAAACTAAAATATTTGAATTCATATCATTGCAAAGTAGGAGACTATTATTTGTCAATAAGAAAATCGAAATTTTAAATATTCAGGATATTAAAGATTCCTTCAATTTGCTTTCAATATTTAGGCCCCCAAACTATTTTTTAATATTTATGCACTAATTATACTGCTTTTGTCATTATAAAATTTATTTGATACTTATAGCAACTTTGTAAAATAGGCACAACAAGATAAGCATCAAAGTAGGAAATATTTTTAAAATATTTTTATTTGGAGTGGTTTGGGAGAAAAGTCATTGAGTCCTTGCCTTTACTCTGCCATCGTAGTTTTGCATCCAATTAATGAACATTTATTGAGCATCTATTATGTGCAATGCATTTTTATTATTAAAGCTGTTTATTTTCAAAACATATACATAGATAATTTTCAGCATTCACCTTTACAAAACCTTATGCTTCACATTTTTTCCTTCCTTTCCTCTCACCTCCTTCCTTAGATGGAAAGTAATCTAATATGTTAAACATGTGCGATTCTTCTACACATATTTTCACAATTATCATGGTGCACAAGAAAAATCAGATCAAAAAGGAAAAAAAAGAGAAAGAAAATGAGAAAATAATGAGAAAATAAAAGTGCGATGCATTTTCCTAAATGTTATGGATGAAATAAAGATAAATAAAACATTTTTGCTACTCATGAAAAGATTATAATACAACAAAATATGCTATCATTTGTTTTTGCCAAATTAAATTTGACGTAATGAGAAGAAACCCCCAAATCTGAAATAGTTTCATGAAGAAATTTATTAGGTAGTTAGTAAAAAGAAAGAGAGAAAGAACCAGAGAGAAGGAATGTCTGTCTGCCCAAATCTTTGTGAAATTACATTACATAGAGTTCACATAAAGGTATAAGGACATTTACCTAATTGAGCTCACATCTGCAGCAGGTAGTCTCTAAGAGAAGGGCAACAACAAACTACAGCAAAGTGAATCAAAACACAAGCTTTGGAAGAAGCCAAAACAAGCATCACAGGACCCAAAACAAGCATAGGATGGCATTGAAGCATTCCTTACAACCATCTGGCTTCCTTGGAACAACTTTGAGGTCAATCATTCCTCTACAGTGGTAAACTTTTGGAGTTAGACATTTTCTGATTGCAAAAACTAGGTTCAAACAATATTAATAACTAATTAATAATCCACAGGAGAGACTGAGTCTGGCTGACTTTCAGTCAGGGAATAAGCATTTGTTAAGCACTTCTGTGCTAGTCAGTATGTTAAGTAATTTACAGCTATAATGCCATTTGATTTTCACAATGGATGTAGGTGTTATTATTCCCATTGTATAGGTTAGGAAACTGAGGCAGAAAGCTGTTTCCTGGGGTCACAGTGAATAAATGTCTTGTGGTCAGATTTGAACTCAAATCTTCTGGAATCCAGGCATAGTGCTGTAGCCACTATGTGTGCCTAATCGAATGGCTCTGTAGACTCAAACTTTAATTCACTTAATCAATTTGGCTGGATATATTAAGGCTATGCTCACTATGAACTGGTTCATAGTAAACAACCTCATAAAAGATCAATTTATATATTACAATGAGAATAAATTAATTTACATTGATAGCTGATGAAGTAGTCAGAATATTAAAGAAGTCTATTGATTAAGAGATTGTCTTCTGAATAGGAAATTCATGTAGAATCACAGGATTTAGGAGCTGGGAGGGACTTCATTGGCCTGTCTGATCCATACAACTTTTCTTAGTCCATTTAGACATTTCTTGAGTTTATTTAGTCAAAATAAGGGAATTAGTTGATTTCAAGGGTTAGTGTCCTTACCTATAATAATAAGTATATTAATTGTATGATTATTATATAATAATAGGTATATAATAATAATCTCTCTTTCCTATACTATAGATTGCTAAGGCAACCCAAATGTTCATATTGTCTGGTAAGAGTACTCCTTCTCCTCCAAAAAGTGATGAGGATACACTGACACATCCTAACTATGAAACAATTCCATAGAAATTACTCAAACTCTTCTTGTTATAGCATTCTCTGTATCATATTACCACATTTAGGGAGTTAGAACTGAACTGTGGGGGCACCAAGAAATATCTGTGGGTAATAGTGTCTGTATAGAATCTACCTTTCATCAACTTCCAAAATGTATTTAAACAGCAGGTAAGATCAGAGTGGGGGAGATCATTGAGAAGGAACTGTAATTTTGAAAGGTTGTCATTCTTGTCCTATTGTAGAGCTACTTCTTTTTGGAAAATGAAAAAGAGTAAACAAATTGAGATTTCTTTGTAGTAAAACAATGTATCTTCATGAATTTATTACTCTTATTTATATTTCTGTGTTTCTCTATGTCTTACATATCACTCAGAGACGTTTGTATGTTCAATTGTACATTGAGTTGTGCCAGATCTTGGATAGGACAAATACCATAGGGTTTCATATAGTTGAATTTGTACCACAACATAACAGCCTCATTATGGATAACTTTTCTAAAACATTTCATATTCTCTTTGACATAATGTTGACAGATTTCATGTGGCTCTTATAGTCAGGTATCTTGGAACATGTATAGATATCCATGATTATAGTTTAACTTATTTTGTATTTCAAATACTTTACTCTCTTTTAGATAAGTATCTTGGGTTACTTGTAAAAATAAAAAAGCTACTTAATCTTATCACTAACATTTATAAAGCATCCCACAGCATGAGTTATTGCTATCAGCAAGTCTCACTTATTTGATTTTCAGTAACTTCAACATATTTTAACCAAATTGTGTTTTTCTAATTGAGATAACTTAAGTTTATGTTTCTCCCATTTCTCCCAATTGGAAAAAAAAAGAGAAAAAAAATCTTTGTCAAGCAAAACAAATTCCCTCATTGGCAGGCTCTTAGACATACATACATTCATATATATATATATATATATAT
>JAJPUD010004916.1:61323-93582 GCA_023553655.1 Myrmecobius fasciatus | reverse complement strand
TGTCTGAATGTATGTGTGTATATCATGCTTTATTATTAGTCTTCCAGAATTATGGATACCGATTATTTGTGGGTATTGCTTTGATTTGGCTTATCATAGCTCTCAAAGTTGTTTGTTCACAATGCAAAAAGTTTTTGCTTTATTTTTTAAATCATGCACCAAATATTTGTACTCTAAAGTTTCTTACAGAGAACATAGTTGTGACTACATATAGAGTTTAAACCAAATACTATTGGGAATTTATATGTAAATATATACTATCATCATTGTTTGAAGAATATAATTTCCCTCTTGGGAATAACTTGTAAATAGTAAATGTATCCTTGCTTTTTGAAATCAGAAAGAAAATCTCTTGTTGTACAGAATGATGGAAAGGAGTGGCATTTTCTGGAGTGCAGCAGGCCAAATGTTATCAGTGTTTCACTCCAGTAACAATGGAATTTTGTGGAAAATTGGAGTTAAATTTGCTTCAACCTCCAGCCTTTTCACTGTGAACATCTGATATTCATAATTACTTTGCCTTGAGGCTCAAGTCTTTCATGGACTGTATCTAATGGGTAATGTGGGATTAGATAAATTGAATGGGTACTTGGAGGCAACTTCTCCTATACCATAAATTCTATCATTGCTAAGATGGTAAATAATATTTCATAACCACAGTCCCTAGTCTTAATCGAATTACTTGAATTGATAGTATATAATGAAATTTTTCTCAAACCTAGTTCATACTTAAAAGAAAATATATATTTTTTTTAAAAATCCAAGTGAACTATTAGTAAATTAAAGCTCCTAAATAACCTGAATTGATTTAAGAACAGAATGTGTTATTGGTTTGGATAAGTTACTCAGTTTATTTTTTAATCTTGGTAATGAATATCTCATTTTAATTATTTAGACAACAAGGTCAAACAAGTGAGTTCAATGACTTAAAACTGTATTATTGGATGTCTCTGTTTACATGTCACTAAATTCAATAACTCCAATTTATATCAATTCCTATGAAATCATCTAAAATTGAAATGTGTATGCATACATATATGTGCATATACACACATACATATGTGTATGCGTGTGTATACTATATGCACATACATGCAAATGTGTATATATACATGTAAAACATAAGCATATACATACATGAGACATATAGATATACATATATATGAAGAACACTCTAGTCTCCAAATAAAGTATACCCCAAATATGTGGGTGAATGTTTCAAAAAACACTTTTTTCCATTGTAAGGAATAACTTTGAAAGTTATGAGAAGTCTAATTAAAGACTTTCCCCCAAAAAATAAGTATCTATTATTCTGGAGAACTGAAGCATGATGCACACACACATTGGTGAATGATGAATTGCCTTATGCAAGAGAAGACAAATACTTTGAGATCCAGCTTCCAAGAAAATCACAATCACAAGGAAGGGAGTCAAGAAGCCAAACTGGTAGAGGTAATAGTGATGAGGCAGGCAGGAAGTATTATCTGGTGACATCCTAACTACAAGAGAATCAATGCTTTTCTTGTGGGGCTACATTATAATAGAGTAGAATACATAAAAGAGAAATGGGAAAGCAGAAGGATTGAAAAAAGTGGGTGAAAGACTAAGGTCAAATCAAGTGCCAGAAAACAATGAGGGAAAAATGACCTCTCTGGTATCAGAAAGAAAAGAACCTACAGTGATGTGGATGAAAAATCTTCTAGACAGAGAAAAAAAGTGGGGAGAGGAAGAACATATACAGATAAAAGCAAGAGAGGAAAAGGAACTAATTAAAAAAAAACTAAAGGGAAATGGGAATCAAATGAGAAGAAGGGATCAAGAAGAAAGTGGAGAAAGTGGGAGAAAGCAGAGAACTGGACTGCCTTCAAATAAAATTAATTTTTACACCAGAAGAGGAAATTTGACATTGAAAAGCTTCCACACAAACATTATTGTATCCAAGATAAAAAAGTTAAGTGGTTGAATGGGGGGGGATTTTTTCATAGAAAGAGAGAGATTTGATATTAATTCAGAATCTAGGACTTGCCTCCTTAACTTACATAAAGATTAGTCTTAAGGAGCCAGAACTTATTGATTTATGCACATTATGCAGTAAAGTGAAGTAAATGATGCAATGTGTCATTTCAGTTTGCATGAATGTAATATCAGTACCAGATTCTTCAAAAAAAAAAAATGTAGTCAACTAGAATAATGCAGCAGAAGTTTTTATTTTTATTTTTTATAAAGTAACTTGATAAATTACTCTTCTAATAATTTTTATCCCACAGTACCACAAAGAATTTTTAAAAATAAACTATATTAAAATGTAGCATCACTGGAGAAAAAAAAAAACTATTGCCCACAACTGCCTCTGTAAAATTTAAGACTATTTACATTTCACCTTAAAGAATATCATTGTTACTATTCTATAAGAAATAACCAGCAGGATGATTTCAGAGAGGCCTGAAGAAACTGATGCTAAGTGAAATGAGTAGAACCAGGAGATCATTGTACATGGCAATAGCAAGATTATATGATGATCAATTCTGATGGACTTGACTATATGCAACAATGAGATGATTTAGATAAGTTCTAATAGTCTTGTGATGGAAAGCTATCTACACCCAGAGAAGTCTATGAGGACTGAGTGTGGATAATAAAATAATATCTTCACTGTTTTCGTTGGTATTTGCTTGCATTTTGTTTTCTTTCTCTTTTTTTCCCTTTTTGATCTGATTTTTCTTGTGCAACATGATAATTGTGGAAATAATTACAGAAAGAATTGCATGTTTAGCATAGATTGGATTACTTGCCATCTAGGGCAGGGGTGGGGTAAGGGAGGGAAAAAATTTGGAACACAAGGTTTTGCAAAGGTGAATATTGAAAATCATCTATACATATGTCTTGAAAATAAAAAGAATAAAAAAAGAAAAGAAAAAGAATATTTATTATTGAATATTCATGATCTTCAAAGTATATGGAATGAAATGTTTTCAATATGCAGTCTTAGTTGAAGTTAAAATTATATAGGAATAAAATGAGGCATGTGTTATTCTTGTCTTATTGTATACTATATTGTATTATCTAAAATTTTATTCAATTACAAAAAATAAATAAATAACCTGCACAGTAGTTAACATAAATATACAAAAATAATGAAATTATGACTTGAAGACTATTCTTATCTGAACCACAGCAAAATAAAAATGAAATAGTAGAAGTAACTACTCTTCTTTATATGTTATTTTAAATTTTGTAAAGCATTTGGCACCAATTTTCTTTAAAAATACTCACAACAGTCGGTCGATGTCCCATTTTTCAATTGAGGAAAATGGGAAATAGTTACATATCTAGATAATAGAGCTAGGAAATGGATAACAAAGGATTTGTGCTAGGATCTTAGTGACTTTAAATTCTATAATATCTTCAGTATGACTTGAGAAAGTTAAAAGAAAAAAGAGAATTGGGAAAAGGCTTGGAGTGAATGAAAGAATATGGATGGAAAAAGAGAATAGAAGAGGAAGACAGAAAGAATGATATAAAGTGCTTTTACTTTCAGATGAAGAAATATAATTACCCCTATAAAACAGAGATTCTTGACCTTTCTTTGCATTAATGAAACACTTCTAGTGGATTCTTAAATGCAGAAAAGTAAATTCATCAGATTGCAAAAGAAACCAATGGTCATAGACCCCTGAAATTCTATCTATATTTGCCTTCTTCCGCCCCCGCCGCCAACATACACATATGCATTTGGGAATCTAAGAACTTCAACTTTAGAACTCCTGGTTAATAGAACCAGAAGCAACAGACTTCAATCATAATTAGATTCCTCCTGCATCTTCACATTCAAATAAAAATGACCAATGATGGTTAAACGTATGATTAAAAACAGTTATAAAAGTACATTCATTATCTATTGTTGAAGTTATATTCTTCTATATATAATTTTACTTAAATGGTATATGACCAGGTCAGTGCTCTGCCTTAGTGAAGTAAATGAAATAGTCTTATTAGTAGAAGTTATGTTCTTATAAAATGTTTGTGTTTGGTGAATGAATTTTTCCAGAGCTCCAGTGAATTATTTAGTGTATTGGGGAGGGGAATGGGAAGAGAGTATTGAAGGGCAGCAGAAGGAATGGTTTTTGTAGAAATAAAATAGTTCCTGAAAAAACTAATATGGAGGAGGAACCCAACATCTTCCAGTGTTTATTTTGTGAATGAATGATTTAAATTTAAATGAGACAGATCCTGAATTCTAACTGATGGCATCTTTATAGAATGAATTTCTTAAATATTTATAGATGAGTGAATTCAACTAATAATATGCCCCCATATAAATATGACATTTTATCCAATAAATGACAATCCATTTTATAAAGTAAAAAAAAAAATAAAACAATAAACTCTAGTTCTTTTATGGAAAAAAGTTCTATGTGTAGCTAACTTCACAAATCCAATTTTCCACTGAAGTGGTTGGTTAGCAATGAAATTGGATAGATCTCAGAATATTTTGACAACCAAGGAGCATCAGCTCATGAAACGCTGTTGTCAAAGGAATCTATTTTAATTCTCACATACATTACTGAAGACAGATTTATTAGCAAGTCAAAAATAGCTTGTCACAGTATATTAACCCATAGATTATTATGTAAAATATTAAAGGAAAAATTACTGCAGCAAAGAGAGCTTTGGGAATAACTGAAGAAAATAGTATAGGTGAAGAGAGTAACACGAATTTGAAAAAAAAAGATAATATGGTAATAAGAATACCAGAGAACGTACCTATAATCATATTTACTATGTAAAACAGTCTCAAGACTCTGGCTCATTTTGTCTGCTGGTAATGACTAGAAAGGAGAAAAAAATGCAATTGAAAATGATTCTCCCATTCTACAACAGTCTGTACAGATGGTGGTTATTTTAGCATGAGTAAATAGTTAATTCAGTTCATTTTGAGGACAATAATTTCTAATAAGATTAAGGAGTAAACAAGCATAGGCAATAGAATCCATGTGGAGAATGTGTGGAGAAATATGAGGAATTATTTTGAGATAATTAACTTGAACTATATATATGGGGAAAATAAATCCTGGGATGTATATATAAGGCTTGCAGCAAAATGCTCATGAAATTTTGTTTACTTAAATATTTGCCTCCCTTTGAAATCTATTTGACTTAATTTTATGGTGAGCACACGTGAATAAACTACTCATTTGTGTTTGGTGAATGATTTTTTCTAGAGCTCTAGGGAATGATTCAGTTAAATGGGAAGGAGGATGGGAAGGAAGTATTGAAGGGCAGGGGAGAAGATACGGTTTTTGTATGAAAAAATAGTTCCTGAAATAACTAATTCCCTTTATCTAATAGACTGAATTATCAAAGAATATTTTCTTCACCCTAAATCCCAATAACATGAGGTCCATTAAAGTATGGCCAATTCAATTAAATTAACATTTAGTGAGCACTGGGATGCCAGGCACCGTGCTAAGCTCTATCTAATACAAAGTAGAAAATATAGGGGAGACACACTTTTTGGCCTCCCTGAGAATACAGCCATCCAAGTAGATGTAATAGTACTCAGAAGGACATGGTAGGGCAACTGTCCTTTAATTCACAAAATCTTATATAGTGACTTTTAATTTAGGGTTCTACAGTTAATGCACTATTCAAATGATTTTTAAAGCTATTCTAGACACCTTTTTGATGGTATGATTTTGCCCATGGAAGAGGAGAATTTTATTTTAGACTGCTTGGCTGATGAAAGCTGTATGGGTTCAAAAGCAAGGCAAATTGCAAAAATGGGTCTATATAGCAGAAGGATAGAAATGTTTGTCATTTTCCCAGTTTATAGGAAAGTAAGAAGAGAAAAAAGAAAAAAAAACTGAAATTATTATAATAGAGCACACTTAAAGACAATATTCACTAATTATAATAAATTGAATTTTCTGACATTTTAAATACATAGAATATATACTATGTAATAATATATAATTTGTATAACATTATAAAGATTATATGTGTATATATATATATACACACATATGATTTTTCTTATTTGAGTGTTTTATTTGCAAAGTGTTTTCTTAATTCTGACTTAGTATAAAATCCAATCCCAATATTTCATAGGATTCATAGGATCTTGGATATAGATAGAGCTGGTAGCTACTATGGAAATCAAGAAAATCAAACACTTTGTTTTATAAATGAGGAAAGAAAGACCCAGAATGGTTAAATGAACTGACCAGGTTTACACAGCTATTAACTATCTAAATCAAGATTTACACTCAGATCTTTTTGACTCCAAGTCTACTGCCCTATCCAATGTGCCACTTGACTTGCATCCACTTGTACTGTTTTCTCCAGCACCATTAAGACAGACATGCACACGCATATCCTCATTTTTTTTTCTATTTGCTTGCCTTTTTTTTTCATTTCATTTCAGGACAATATGTATCAGGTTTTCAAGAGAAAAAATTATTTTTCTTTGAATATTTGTCTTGATTAATAATAGATTATTCCATATTATATTTAGAGTATCCTTTGATTTGCTAAATTTTATCTTATTTCTTATAGAATCACAGTTCTCTAATAAAGGTTTCATTTTTCAAGATATACAAGGAACTTCTTGAAATTTATGAGACTAAGAGCCATTCTCCAACATATAAGTTGTCAAATGAACAGTTTTTGAGGAAAGAAATTCAAGCTTTCAACAATCATATTAAAACTGCTTTTACATTAATAAACAGAGACATATAAATTGAAGGAACTTTGAGGTTCTACCTCATACTTATCAGGCTTTCAATAATGGCAAAAAGAGGAACATGACAAATGTTGGAGGGATTATGGGAAAACGGATATAGTAGTTTACTATTTATAGAATTCTGAAGTAGTCTAGCTGATATTTAAAGAAATTTGGAACCATGTCCCAAAAATTAGCAAAATGTGTATATCCTATGACTCAGCTACATTATTGCTAGCTGCCAAATAGTCCTCTACTCTGAAGAAATGAAAGCAAGTAGAAATGGGTCTTTGTGTACACAAATATTTCAGAAGCTCTTTTAGCCACATGCTAAAAATCTATAATGTCCTATTGGGAAAAGACCAAAAAATTGTAGAATATTAATGTTAATGAAATAATATTATGCCAAAAAAATTGATGAGGTAGATATCAGAAGAAACTCAAAATTTCTTTATTACTTCACTTGACAGAGCAAAGTGAACAGAACTAAGAGAACAATTTATACAAAGATATTATTAGAGAGCAAAACAACTTTAAAAGACTTTTTGAATTCTGATCACCTCAATGATAAATTAAAAAAATTTAAAGCTTTTTATTTTCAAAACATATGCATAGTATTCAACATTCACCCTTGCAAAAACCTTGTGTCCCAATTTTTTCTTCCTCCCTTCCTCCCATCTCCTACCCCAAACAGCAAGTAATCCAATATATGTTAAACATGTGCAATTCTTTTATACATATTTCTGCAATTATCATGCTGCACAAGAAAAATCAGACCAAAAAGGAAAAAAATTGAAAAAGAAAAAAATGCAAGCAAATAACACCAAAAAAATGAAAATACTATGTTGTGATCCACACTCAGTCCCCACAATTTTCTTTCTGGGTGCAGATGGCTCTCTCCATCATAATTGGCCTGAATCACCTCATTGTTGAGAAGAGCCATGTCCATCAGAATCGATCATCATATAATCTTGTTGCTGTGTCTTGGTTCTACTCACTTCACTTAGCATCAATTCATGTAAGTCTCTCCATGTCTTAAAATCTGAAATCATCTTGCTGATCATTTCTTAGACAACAATAATAGTCCAAAAACATTCATATACCATAATTTATTCACTTATTCTCCAACTGATGGGCATCCATGCAGTTTCCAGTTCCTTGCCACTACAAAAAGAGTTGCTAGAAACATTTTTGCACATATGGGTCCTTTTCTTTTTTTTATGATCTCTTTGGGACACAGGTCAGTAGAGACATTACTGGATCAAAGAATATGCACAGTTTAATAGTCCTTTGGGCATAGTTCCATATTGCTCTCCAGAATGGTTGGATCAGTTCACAATTCCATCAACAATGTATTAGTATCCCAATTTTCCCACATCCCCTCCAATATTCATCATTATCTTTCATCTTATATTATCTAATATAATATCTAATATTTCATCTTAGCCAATCTGAAATATGTGTTTTAGCACCTGAGAGCTGTCTTAATTTGAAAAAGAATGAATATGAAACATGCTACACATCTCCAAACATAGAGATGATGAACTTAGAATTCAGAGACAGAGACATACATGATACATTTTCTCATATAGCAAATAAGAGAGTATGTTTTGCTAGACTATCCAAATATGTATTAAAGGATGTTTTTAAGTTTCCCATTTTCAAAAACTTCCTCAATAATGGCTTAGTTAATAATAACAAACTTTTAAGTTTAAAAATAAAACTAATAACCTCAAGCAGAATCAAAAAATCTAAAATAAGAAAGGAACATCAGAGATAATCAGAGTCTAATCCTGACTTCAATGAGAATTACATAATTTACTTTTAAATAATTCTTATTGTTAAGAAGGTTTTTCTGTTTTCCCCTTCTTATCCTATGGAACTTTTATCTCAATTATATTGATATTATCTCATATTTTATATATGAATTAATTTCTAGGACTTCTCATCCTATGTAATTCTTTTTCTTATCTCCCATAAATTCTCCCCAAGGGTTCCACAACCCCCTCATCTTTCTGGGAGGTGTATTTTTAATTTCTTGATTTTTGCATGGATAATAAAAGACCATGAATCTTGTATATTGGTTTAACTTCATTCTTGTTTCATGACCAAGCCACCTCTTTTTCCAATTATACATCTCTCTGACAGTATCCTTTGTGTTTTTTCTCTTAACAATCTTTTATTGGTAAGTGTCTACTCATAAGTATTATATACTTTTTCATTTCTTTTTAGGAAAAAAATAATGATCCTGTGGTTTTTGTATAAGTTTAATATGTGTCTTTGAATGAATGCTAATTATAATTTAAATTTATCATAATTCCTGGAAAAGCAACTGAAAAGGCACACCTTTGTGATAATGCCTGAGAAATGATTTTTAAATGAAAGATGACACAATTAATTTTTTTGTCTTTGATTATATATGAAATTAGTATGCAACTATTCACAATTAGTGCAAAATTTGATTTATTAACTATTCTGGAACAATTTGATCTTTGCCAGTCACAATAATTTAAATGGCTTGTCCCCAAATATTATTGGTTTTGAACTCAGTGTCTCAGTTAGCAAGAATTAATTCTAATACTTGTTTCCTTGAAAATGTTGATTTACTTCTCTTGACCTTGATTTGTTACACTACAAAACGAAGAGGTTCAACTAGATGATTTCTCAATTCTAGTTAATTCTTTTAGTTCTAAATCTATAATTCCCTTATGCTATGATTTTACAAAGTTGCAAATATCTCCACATTAATTTGTGAACAATGATTCTTTCCTAAATAATCAAAAGATTTTGATTTGAGGAAAATTGTCAAAGCAGTAAATCCTATCTGAATATCACCTTATGAACGGAAGAAAATCCCATTTTATTACATGTCTAGGTTCAGTTATTGTTGCCATCATTTTAAGCATATTTCAGCTGTACTCTGAATGAAATAATGTGATTTAAAATTTATAGAAATGAACTATTTGTTGTTTGTAAATTTGATTCTGTTTATTGCTTCCATTCTCACCTTCAACTATAAAGATTTGTAAAGCACTCCTTTGACCAATATGTTCTGCTCTGTAAAGAAAAATGGAATATTTAATTATTTATTTCATAAAGGACTGAGAATGTTAGAAAATCCCTAGAAAGTAAATTTTTCTTAATTGTTATTGAACATGTGGGTCTTGATATATCATACTATATGTATTCTTATCCCAATAACTTAAGAAATATACCTATATTTAAATTATTTTCTTTTTTGGCATAATTTATGTCTGTCCTTTGCTCCTGTCCTTTTATTTTTCTCTTTTAACATAAATTGCTCCTTGCTAGGGACAAAAGAATATAATTTGTAAACTGCATTGCAGTTAAGTAGATTTACTCTGACATATTGTATCATTATTCAACTTAGTCAGGGATACTGCCATGCTTAATAACTTAGTAGTATTATTTCAGGAAAAAAATAAAAAGCCCCATGACTCAAATAGTGCTGTATGTGCATTGGTTGCTATAGCTTACTGGCTTACCTGGAGAAAAGGCTTAAGGATGATACCATAGTTGTCTTCATGTATTTGAAAAGTTGTCACATGGGGAAAAGAGTGCTTTCTTTTTCTTGGTCACACAAAAAGGACTAATGATGGGTGGAAGTGGAAGAGTAACAGACTTTGGCTTCCTAGAAAGAGGAGCTTAATCACTGTAGTTGCCCCAAAGTGGAATGAACTAACCCCACATATTGGAATATTTTAATATTTGTGATCTTTAAATAGAGAATAGATGACTTTTCCTTAAAGGTATTTTCAATCAATCTGCATTAATTAATCTTATTATCATTCTTGAAGCATTTATCTGGTTGTTTTGTATTATTATTTCTGGAACTGAAGCTAGACAACTAGATACAGTCTTACCATGCAATGTCCAAGTAGACCTATCATCTTCATTTTAGAAATTGTGTTTCTATCAATGTAAATTAAGATGACGTAGTCTGTCAAAATGTTTGTAGGTTACACTTGCAGTTCATTAAACTATTCAACATTTTTCCCTTTTCCTGCAATTGTGTAGTAAATTTTTTCAACCTAATTACAGTACTTTTCATATGTCCTTTATCCACTGTTAAGAACTGTTAGAAACTCGAACTCTAATTAAAGCTATTTGAAAAAATCCAAATCAAGTCCAACAACATGTTTTTTTGGATGATATAATAATATAAAAATTGTTATTTATTTTATTTTATTTTTCACTTATAGAATAAAATTAGAAATTATATAACAGTAAAATAAAAGATTATTGTACAGGAAACTGCAGATCTCTTATATACAACTTGCTAATCCTTTTAAACATATAATGAAATTATCATGCAAATTTCCTTTTTTTTTCCTTCCTGTCCTCCAACAATGGCTGTTATTACACACACATAAACACACACACATATGTAACATTATTCTATACATACTTCTATTTATCACTTCTTTCTCTGGATATAGAGAATATCTTCATATATCCTTTATAATTAATTCAGGTATGTATAATAGTTAAAATTGCTTATTTGCTCAAAGTTGTTCTTAAAACAATATTGCTGTTATTGTAGATGATGTTCTCTTGATTCTGCTCATTTTTCTTCATTATTTTATGCAAGTCCTTCCACATTTTTCTAAGATCATTGAGATATTAATTTGATATAGCACAGTAATATTCCATCATAATCATGTACTATAACTTGTTCAGTCATTCTCCAAATGATAGAATTTGTTATTTTAACACATAAAATAAATTAATGTCTTAGATTTATATTTAAATAACAATATAATTAAGGGCAAAAATTAATTTTCTCTTGATGGAATTTTTTTGTTTTGTTTTAATAACATAGCTCATTAAATAAAGATGATATAATTCAGTCATTTATTACAAACTGATTTCAGGAAAAAAACATGTAAACCCTGTACATTATATTTAATCACTGTGATAAAATTCACTTAATGGATTTGAAATTTTCACCTGCTGGATTATATCTGTTCAAGACTGGCACTTATTATGAAGGAAAACAATGTATAATTGGCCTTCCTAAACACTATTAATAGTTTAGAGGTTTTGATAAGTCAAAATTACTATCATCCAACATTTTGAAATTACATTTCAAGTATTTTTTCCAATGTAAAATGTACTTATTAAGTATAATTTTGTTTAACATAGTGGTACTTAACACATCATTCCTCCTCTTCCCCTCATCACCCACATCTGTATACATAGCTAAATAATGTGGTAGAGATGTCAAATGGCAGATTCCTGTGGATACAGCTGTTGATAGGAATATTGAGCCTTTAAATCTATATTTTTCTTCCATTTCATTATTTTGAGTAAGTAATTTGTCTCTCCACATAGATTTGCCAGATCCAAGTATGTCTCCAAAGTATAGGGATTTTTTTTATTAAAGCTTTTTATTTTTATAACATGTATATGGGTAGTTTCCCAACATTGGGACAAAGCTTTCCATTACAAATTTTACCCCCAGTCCCCTCCCCTCCCCTAGATGGCAGGAAGTCCACTACATGTTAATAATGTTGAAATGCTTGAGAAGTTATGCAAGAAAAATCCTATCTACAAGAAAAAAAAGAATCAGAGAAAGGCAACACAATGCAAGCAAATGTTAATAGAGATCATGAAAATGTTACGTTGTGGTCCATATTTCATATCCCTCTCTCTGGGTGTATATGGTTTTCTTCAGTGAACAATTGGGAATGGTTTGAGACAATTCTTTGTTGCAGAGAGCCATGTCCATCAGAATTGATCATCATGTAATACTGTTGTTGCTGTGTATGATGATCTCCTGGTTCTGCTCGTTTCACTCAGCATCAGTTCATGCAAGTCCCTCCAGGCCTCTCTCAAATCGTCCTGCTGGTCGTTTCTTACAGAGCAATAATATTCCATAACATTCGTATACCATAATTTATTCAGCCACTCTCCAATTGATGGGCATCCCTTCAGTTTCCAGTTTCTAGCCACTACAAAAAGGGCTGCCACAAACATTCTTGCACAGGTGGGTCTCTTTCCCTCCTCTAAGATGTCTTTGGGATATAGGCCCAGTAGAAACACTGCTGGGTCAAAGGGTATGCACAGTTTGACAACTTTTTGAGCATAGCTCCAAATTGCTCTCCAGAATGTTTGGATCCATTCACACTTCCACCAACAATGTATTAGTGTCCCAGCCCTCCCACATCCCCTCCAACATTCATCGTTATCTTTTCCTGTCATTTTAGCCAATCTGACAGGGGTGTAGTGGTACCTCAGAGTTGTCTTAATTTGCATTTCTCTGATCAATAGTGATTTGGAGCAACTTTTCATATGACTAGAGATGGTTTTTATTTCATCATCTGAAAATTGTCTGTTCTTATCCCTTGACCACTTACCTAATGAAGAGTGGCTTGAATTCTTATACATATGAGACAATTTTCTATATATTTTAGAAATGAGGCCTTTATCAGAACCATCGAATGTAAAGATGATTTCCCAATTTGATGCTTCCCTCCTAATCTTGTCTGCATTTGTTTTGTTTGTACAGAAACTTTTTAACTTAATATAATCAAAATTATCCATCTGGTGTTCAATTAGGAGTTCCAGGTCTTCTTTGGACATAAATTTATTCCATCTCCACAGGTCTGAGAGATAAACTATATTACATTCCTGTAACTTGCTTACAAAGTCCCTCTTTATATCTAGATCATGAACCCATTTAGATCTTATCTTGGTATGTGGTGTTAGGTATGGGTCAAGCCCTAATTTCTTCCACACTAGTTTCCAATTTTCCCAGCAGTTTTTGCCGAATAGTGAGTATTTATCCCAAAAGCTGGGGTCTTTGGGTTTATTGAACACTAGATTGTTAAAGTTATTGCCTAGATTGTCCTGATAACCCATCCTGTGCCACTGATTGACTACTCTATTTCTTAGCCAGTACCAAACGGTTTTGATGACCGCTGCTTTATAATATAGTTCTAGATCTGGTACAGCAAGGCCACCTTCATCTGCCTTTTTTTTTTCATTAATCCCCTTGAGATCCTTGACCTTTTGTTCTTCCAAATGAACTTTGCTACTATTTTTTCTCTATCTGGGATTTTTTGATGTATATTTTACTACAAGTGGCTTTCTTAAAAAAAAAGTTATGTGGGTTTACACTGTTATCAGAAATGTTCAGTCCTGCAATTATCTGATTTTTAACAACCTTTTATGCTGATGGCAAAGAAATACAGCAAGAGTTTTTCCCATGTGTATGAGCAGATGGATGAATGTTAGTTTTACGTTCCAGTCATCAGTGCTGATTCTTTTATCTTCAGATTCCATTACTGAAACAGATCATGCCTGTCAAACTCACTGTTAGATGTGGATGACAGCATATTTTTAAAAAATCTGCTCAGAATTCATTTTTACATTGGAATATTGTATATTGAGTTCTACAAAAAATGCCTTTGCACATGAAATAAATGCTCTCAATTTTAACATTAGATTTGGGGGAAAAAGTCATTTAATTCCATTACAAAATTTTAAAGTTTGGCCCTCTGGAACTCCTAAATAGCAGCTTGGGTACTCTTTACATAGTTATATAATAACTTCCCCTTTATTCCAAGTTCGTGACATATTTTTCTTTCTATATCCAAACATCAAATTTTAGGCTTTAATTAATACTAAGAAAAATGTATTTCATATGCAATATTATTCTAGAAAACATAACAGTATAAATCAAAGCATTAAAAAAACTTTCCTTTTGCATAGTCATAGTTAAATTCTAGAGACATTCAGTCAAGATTTATCAGATGAAAGCTACTCATATATAACAGATTTTGCAGACTTTGTTCACTGGAAGATTGTCATTTATAGAATTTTATAGAATCATGTAGCACTTCTGAAAAATTCTACTTTAAGAGGTGAAGAATTGCAGCAGATGCTTTAACAGAATTGCATAGTTCAACAATAGAGCTTGAAGAGTTATTAGTTATTTCAAGGTCAGGGCAGATTTTTTTGATACTTTATTTATATCTGGCCTCATCGTCACAAGCTAAATCTTCAAATTGGAAGGGACTTTTGAATCTATCTTGCCAAACATACCTGAAATGGACCCAAATATATACATTCTTTAAAAACTAATGACTTTGTTTATCTTTAATACTTATTGATTTATGAATCATATTAGGAAAGAAAAATCAGAACAAAAGGGAAAAGCCATGAAGAGAAAAACAAAACAGAAAAAAGAAGTGAACACAGCATGTGTTGATTTACATTCAGTCTCCATAGTTCTTTTTCTGAATACAGATGACATTTTGTATGCAAAGTTTTTTGGGACTGTCTTGCATCATTGAACAGCTGAGAAGAACCAAGTCTTTTATAGTTGATCATCACAGATTCTTGCTGTTATTGTGTACAATGTATTTCTGGTTCTGCTTATTTCACTCAGCATCAGTTTGTGTAAATCTTTCCAGGCCTTTCTAAAATCAGCTTATTCATCATTTTTTAAAAAACAATAATGTTATACACCACAACTTGTTCAGCTATTCCTGAATTGATGGACACCTACTCATTTTCCAATTCTTTGCTACCACAAAAAGAGGTGCTACAAACATTTTTGCACATGTGGGTACTTTTCCCTCCTTTATGATTTCCTTGGGATACAGACCCAGTAAGTGGCACTTCTAGGTCAAAGGGCATGCATAGTTTTACAGCTTTTTGAGCATAGTTCCAAATTACTCTGCAGAATGGTCACAACTTCATGTTTTACACCTTTTTTCATATGACTATAGACAGCTGGTCAATTTACCAATTGGGGAAATGATTTTTATTCTTATACATTTCACATGGTTTTTTATATATTTTAAAAAAATGAGAACTTGTCCAGAAACACTGGCTGTAAAGATTTTCTTCCCAACTTTGTATTTCCCTTTTAATCTTGTTTCTATTTTTTTTGTTTGTGTAAAACTTTTTTAATTTAATATAATCAAAGTTGTTCATTTTGCCTTTCATAATGTTCTCTAGTTCTTCTTTAGTCATAAATGCCTCCTTTCCCCAAAGGAGGACAGGTAAATTTTCCCTTGCTCTTCTAATTTGCTTATAATAACACCCTTTATGCCTAAATCATGTAGTCATTGATGGACGGTTATGAAATTACATTTCATAAGATTCAACATCTGCTATAGCATCTCACCCTGCAACCATCCAGAGGAATAGGATGGAAAACACTTTGATAGTGCTGTTTGCATTCCTCAGCATGAGGACTCAGATAACAGCTGCTTCACAATATCAGACAAACTTCTTGACCATGCTGTTGGGGGAAAAATAATCATGTTCCCATAAAACAAAAAATGGGGAATTGTTAAGGACCATGTCTAAGTGTGAATTCTCTGACAGCCCCCACAGCTGTGAATCATAACACATTTGAAGGCATTGCAGAACAGCCTTTAGTGATGTAGATGTTGCTTGTGAATTGGGAATGAAATAAATTGGAGGGAAGAGGAAAGAGGTCAGAGAATACAACTGTTTCTTGGTCTCCTTGTTTCTCACATGAAGGGATCTTTTCTGCTGGTCAGAGTTGGATCCTCAGCAGCCACTGAAGGGTGGCTCCCATAACACCCAGCAACGACTAGCAGGTTGCTCCTGTAACAATTTCCCCTTCTGTATCTAGAATATTGGGGCAGTTTTCCTTGATGATCTCTTGAAGAATGCCATCCAAATGTCATGGCTTTCAGGTAGTCAAGTAGTTTTTAAATTGTCTCTTCTGGATCTATTCTTCCAGGCTGGCTGTTTTTCCAGTGAGGTATTTCATATTTTCTTCCATTTTTTCATTCTTTTTAGTTTGTTTGCTGTCTCACAGAATCATTAATTTCCATTTGTCCCATTCTAGTTTTTAATGTGTGATTTTCTTTGTATATATTTTTCCATTTGTTTAATTCTACTGTTTAAGGAGTTATTTTCTTCAGACATTTTTTCCTTCCTTTTCCAAGATATTGATCCTCCTCTCATGCATAACTCTCATTTCCTTTCTTATTTTTTCTTCTACCCCTCTTGTTTGCCTTTTAAAGTATTTTATGAGCACTTCTAAGAAACCTTTTTGGCCTTGAGACCAATTTATATCAGTCTTTGAGATTTCCTCTGTGGACATTCTATCTTCATCTGAGTTTGTGTTTTGGTCTGCCCTGTCACCAAAAAGTAGCTTTCTGTGGTCAAAGTTCTTTTCTGTTTCTTGCTCTTTTTCTTCCCTTTTCTTTTAATATTTCCTCTTTTTTTTACTTTTATTTTTGAGCTTTACTCCTGAATTAAGGGGGCACCACTCCAAGCTTCCTATGCAGTTCTGAAACTTGGCTTTGAGCACGAGCCTCTTTTGTTTGCATGAAGTAGCTTTGCCTGCTTTTTTCAGGAAACAGCCTGGTATCCCAGAGTTTGCCTTCTGAGCTGGGACTGGAAGCTGCCCCACTGATTTGCTCCTCTACTGAACCCTAGGTCTCAGCCAGGACTAAGGGCCTTGCTGATTTGTTGTGATTAATACCCTCTCACTGGCCTTCCCAGAATTTATCTGAGCTTGGTTGAATACCCTTTTCACCCCAGTGAGACTGATCTTTCTTGAAGTTTTTCCAGTCTATCTTGAGCTGGAGAGTGATTTCATTCCATTAGACTCTGTTTAGAGTTTTGGTTTCATGTGGTTTTCAAGGGAAACTAGAAGAGCTTGAGGAGCTTCTTGACTTTACTCCACCATCTTGGCTCTATCCCTGGAAGTTTTTCCTAATGAAAAAAAAATGATTGATTTGCTGAGCTCATGTCAGCTTCTAGTAAATGTTTTAAATAGGATTTGGGCAGAGATCTTTCTTTATACCCAAGTAGTGCATGATACCTTTCCCTATAAGCCACATCATTGTTCAGATAACCAGATAATTTTTGGGTGCTGCCATTCAGTATGTGTTGGACTTTCCAGAGGAAATAATTTTAAAATAAGAGTAATTTGCTAAACTTCCCCAAAATATATATACATTATTTTTTTTTACTTAAACTCTTTTCTATACCTTTCCACTTATTTCCAGGAAGAGCCTGTACTACAGATGTTATTTTTCCTACTCACATTCCCTAACAAAATAATAATCATAATAACAAAAATACTTTTAAAAGTCCTATTTTTTTAAGGTTACTGATTTCTCAGATTCTATTTCATTAACACAGCAGATGCATCTGGTTCTAATTTGGTAGACAAAAGATTCTAATAATGTGCTATCTTTTAACTACATTCACATTTTAACAGGTGCCGGCTGGAGACCTATCATAATTACAAGGAATAATTGTAAAGATAGTAATATTAGAGAGGGCTACAGGGAGATATTTTGAATCAGGTGAGCCTTTTGGCACTCAGTAAATAAAAACATATGCTTATATGATGCCTATATGTACATGATCTATAGGTGATATTTTATTTCTGTCTTCAATTCATAGTTTCAGTAATGGTTTAGGTAATATATAAAACTATTTTATGCATATATAGAAAAAATTATTTCTATACAAGAAAATTAAATGTTCTGACAAAGCTGTGAAGCTCATGACACCAAGCAAATAGAGCTTGAACCATATTAAAAATGTAATTGGGAAATGTTTAATAAAGTATAGTACAACATAGACAATATCAATTTGTTGTCCTTTAATTCAATAAGTACCCTAAATGAATCTATTTCTATTTGTTTGAAATCACAGTTCTAAGAAACAGTTCTAGTTATAGTCATCATGAAAAACTAAGATGATGATAATACTAGTAAAAACTAACATTTATTTGCAACTTTAAGTTTTGATAACTTATTTTTTTCTTTTGTTGAGAAAAAAAAGGTAATATTTGAATGCACAGAAGCTATAAGTGGTGCTATTATTGCTACTACTGATTTGTATTCATTGTTAAATATATAATTTTTCACCTTCTTTCATCTCACATCTTTCAAATGCTTCCCCATTCTGTCATATTTTGCTTGGTTATTTCTTCAATTTTCATAAGTTCAATTATCATCTATATGCAGGTAATTCTTGGCTCTACATAAAAGCCTTAACCTTTCTTGACCTTCAGCCTCATATTTCAAACCATTTATTGGACATGTTGAAGTAGATGCTGCATCTTAAACTTAATATGTCCAAAACAGAATTCATCTTTTATCTCTTAACCCTCCCCAATTCCCTAACTTCCCTATTTCTGTGGATGGTACCATCCTCCTCCCAGTTGCCCAGACTCTCAATCTAGGAGTCATCCTTGACTTCTCAGTTTTCTCTCTTCTACATCCAGTATATCAATCCTTATCTATTAATCCTTAGTAACATTTTTATATCTGTCCTGCCTTCTATCCCATCACCCCACCACTATCTGGTGAAGGCTTTTATTACTTCATGCTTGTACTATTGCAATAGCCTTCTAACTGTTATCCCTGCCTTAAAGCTCTTGGCCTCTCAGTTTAATGCCTTTTCAATGATTGTACCCAATACCTGGAATTCTTTCCCTCATCTTTTCTGGCTTTAAGTTTCCTTAGCTTTAGTTAAGACAGCTCAAAGATTAATTTCTATAACAGCTTTCCCTGGTCCACCTAAAAATTAATGTCTTCCCTTGAGATAGTATGTATATATATATATATATATGTATACATATATATATATATATATATATATATATATATTTTTGTGAACATAATTATTTGCATGCTGTCTTCCACATAAGATCGTGAGTTCCTTAAGGACAGAGACTGTTTTGAACCAGTGCCAGACATTTAGTAAATACTTAATAAATTTTTGTTGATGACATATCATTCCCTTTAACTTTTACTATCCTTATGAAAACACTTATAGGATTTTGTTATCATAGTTTCTGATATGAGTGTCACAATATTTTGAATAACTACATTAAGACCAAATTGCTTCCTAGAATGGCTGTTCACAACTTCGCCAATAATGCATTTTCCAACATTCCCTCCAAAATTCATCATTACCTTTTCCTGCCATCTTAGCCAATTTGATATGAGGTGGTACCTCAAAGTTACATCATTTCAATGTATTTCTAAATCATTTTGAATATTACTTCTAATATACAATCTATTGCTTTCCCTCAAAACTTTATGTCATCTGCAAATTGATTAATAATTGTTATAGCTGTGTAAAGAGATGCATGAATGAATGGAAGAATGAAAAAAAGAATGAATAGAAGAATGAATGAAAATCATATTTTAAGTGGCCAGTGAAACCCAAATTCACGTGGAAGGGGAATACAGAATTTTCAATGTTAGGAGATTTGGACATGCCCAGACAAATCACCTGCCTCCAAGAATCCTTTTCTTTTTGAATTTGATACCATTAGTATAAACACTTCAGAGGCATGGAAAATAATTTTTGAAAAAAAAAGAGGGGCACAAAGAATGTTTGTGGCAGCCCTTTTTGTAGTGGCTAGAAACTGGAAACTGAATGGATGCCCATCAGTTGGAGAAGTGGCTGAATAAATTATGGTATATGAATGTTATGGAATATTATTGTCCTGTGAGAAACGACCAGCAGGACGATTTCAGAGAGACCTGGAGAGACTTGCATGAACTGATGCTCAGTGAAGTGAGCAGAACCAGATCATTATTCACGGCAACAACAATACTATATGAGGATCAGTTCTAATGGACATGACTCTCTTCAACAATGAAATGCTTCAAACCAGTTCCAATTGTTCGGTGAAGAAAGCCATATACACCCAGAGAGAGGGATGTGAAATGTGGACCACAACATAACATTTTCATGCTCTCTATTGAGGTTTGCTTGCATTGTATTTCCTTTATCGGATTATTCTTTCTTGTAGATACGATTTCTCCTGCACAAAAAAATGATGCAATAAGTATACATATATTCGATTTCTTAAGTATTCTAACATAATTATCATGGAGTGGATATCCTGCCATCTAGGGGAGGGGTGGGGAGTAGGGGGGAAAATTTGTAACAGAAAGCCTTGTAAGGGTTAATGTTTAGGAATTACCCATATATATGTTTTGCAAATAAAAAGTAATAAGAAAAAAAGAAAAAAAAGAGGGGCACAACCAGAAATACATGTAAGAAATTATTATAGAATGCTAATAATTGGCATTACTACAATATAGGATTTTAAGGTTTACTTTATGATCTTACATAATTTTGTTAAGTACTATACTTATTACCATTTCCATTTTATAGATTAGTGAACAGGCTTAGAGAGGGTTAACTAAACTATCAGTGATGGGTTTCAAACTGATTTCTCATGACTTCATGTCCAATACTCTTTTTCTTTTGTAACAATATGCTATGTTTCAGGAATATATGTAAAAGACTCTATCGTGAGATCAATGATAACAGGGACTATCTTTTGCCTGGTTTTTGTTATTTTTGTTGTTATTATTGTTGTATTTCTAGTGTTTAGCAGAATACCTAGAATGTTTTTTGACTGACTAACTGAAGGGATGATAATGGGTAGATGAGAAGACCTAATAATAGACTTTTATAGTCATTTAGGGAGACTGGAGTGAGTGTCTCCTTATACTATGGTTAAAGTTGCAATGAAAAAGACTGAAGCAGATGTATGAGGTATTAATGAAGAAATATGATACAAGGGAAAGAAATTCCGAAGTTGGAATCCTGCCTCTCATGCTTATTTCTCTTTACTTCTATAGACCTCAGTTTCATCATCAATAAAATTATGATGGGTGACTCTGGATGGTTTTTGCAAATCCTTCCAGCTTTAAATCTATAATCTTCTGATTCAGACACTTAATTATAAGTTTTGTATCTAATAATCAAGTGACAACTATTATCTACTTTTTTAAAAAGAGATTTCTGAATAGATTTAGCAGCTGAATTTATCTAAACAACACAGGATGGAAAAGTTAAAGATATCTCCAAGATTTTGAAAGTAGAGGCATCAGTGAATGGTGCTCTTACTGATGGAAAAGGTGAGATACATGGGGGAAAATTGAAGAGCTCCATTATTGACACGATTAGTTTGAGGTATTAGGTGAGACATCTATGTGAAGATGCACTGACAGTAAACTGAGACTTGTATTTAGATCTCAAAACACAGATCATCTGCCTTTCTTTTACTATTCTTACACATCTATTTAGTTACAATATGATACAGTACTGATAAATTAATATAAAATCATCCTTCTGGATAATTTTTATCTTTAGCAAATAAAACATATTTCTTGAAACTTGTTATTTATACTGTCTGCCAAACTATGAGGAAGAACTAAAGAGTTATACAGTCTTTATTCTTCCCTCCCCAGTCAATTGTTAATAGCCACCATGCAAAAGGAGCAGAAGGGTGCTCCCCTTGAAATACATAAAGCACCTGTTCCAGTGCCTACAGCTCTAATGAAAGCAGACAGATGGAATCCACAGCAATATTGCTTGTGACTGACTCAAGTACAAAAGAGAGAGCAGTGTGCCAAAAACCTGGCTTATTCTTTCTCCATACCTCATATCCATAACTAGTCAATAGTGCCTGGTTCCAACACCATAAGCCCTCTCCAGGGGCTGGGAAATATCAGAAGGATTTGAACACAGCCACAAGGAACCCTGTGGCTCTATACTTAGCTTTTTAGTCTCATTCTGTAATCTACATATTCAGTAAGGTTGATACCTGGCTCTCTTTTGCTAGATATCTGACCCATTGATGAGTAATTTAAGAGGAGTAAAGAGAGGAATTCATTGAGAAAAAGGAATTATAGTTTTGTACCTAATATTTACTAGCTGTGTCACTTTCCCTATACCTCCAAATGAAATATACTAATGAAGTATATAAGGTAGATGAGATATCTGTATGTTCTAAATCTGTATGTTCTAATCTCAATAAATATTTTAGTAAAAGAAGGAGAGAGTTGTGTTTTAGGGAACTAGTTGAACTTTCTGGAGAGGGAGGAAAATCACTGGCTTAAATGCTTACAAATGTAAGCAAAAAGATAGACCATCCCCATTTTTAAGTTTACATTCTAATGTAGAAATGCTTCAAAGAGGAAACTGAGGAAGTAAGTGTGTAAAATACTTGTGTGCAGATTTCACTAAGTGGAGATTTAAGGAACTCAAAATTCTTGGGTATTACTTTCTGCTGACCATGTATAACATTTTTTGGCAAAATAAACATATTCAGCAGGATAGGCATTGTAAAAATATAAGATATAACTTGGTAGATGAATGTAGTAGAAGTTTAGTTTCTTAGACAAAGCTCTTGTCTAATACTTTGTTTTTCGTTTAATATTGGGATGTTTACATGTTGCTTATGATGGTAAAGTTACAATTTAAAAAAAGAAAATTTAATGAAAAATATTCTATAAGTCTGATAATCTTGGATGCTTTTAGTTATTTGGAATAAGCTTCTGGGTTACTGTTTTTTTTTTCTTTTTCCTCCACTGATTCTGCATTTCATCTTCCAAGGACACTTAAAGCTTTGTTGGCATACTATAAAATCCGTCTGTTGTTTTCTGCCCTATTTATTTTAGCATTTTCAGAACCCTCTAGAGTTTGTGCTGAAAGAAGCCATAAAGTCTTGCAAATCTTTGTTCCCGGTTGTTTGTGTTTAAGAAGGAACAGGAGCTCCATATTACAATTTTGGGTTGATTAGTGAAAATTAAAAGCAAAAAAAGAAAAAAAAGTAAGATACTCAGTACATATTTGCAAGCAGGTTGTGATTTTCAGAGAGAATATTCCTGTTAAATCCTTAAAAAATGATGACTCATTTATAGGATTATCTTTTATTAGCATTTAAAATGAAGTGAATTCTTTTTTTTAAGCTTTTTATTTGTATAACATATGTATGGGTAGTTCCCCAACCTTGATCTTTACAAAGCTTTCCAATACAAATTTTACCCCCAATCCCCTCCCCTCCCCTAGATGGCAGGAAGTCCACTACATGTTAATAATGTTGAAATGCTTGAGAAGTTATGCAAGAAAAATCCTATCTACAAGAAAAAAAAAAGAATCAGAGAAAGGCAACACAATGCAAGCAAATGTCAATAGAGATCATGAAAATGTTACGTTGTGGTCCATATTTCATGTCCCTCTTTCTGGGTGTATATGGTTTTCTTCAGTGAACAATTGGAACTGGTTTGAGACAATTCTTTATTGCAGAGAGCCATGTCCATCAGAATTGATCATCATATAATACTGTTGTTGCTGTGCATGATGATCTCCTGGTTCTGCTCGTTTCACTCAGCATCAGTTCATGCAAGTCCCTCCAGGCCTCTCTCAAATCGTCCTGCTGGTCATTTCTTACAGATCAATAATATTCCATAACATTCATATACCATAATTTATTCAGCCACTCTCCAATTGATGGGCATCCCTTCAGTTTCCAGTTTCTGGCCACTACAAAAAGGGCTGCCACAAACATTCTTGCACATGTGGGTCCCTTTCCCTCCTCTAAGATCTCTTTGGGATATAGGCCCAGTAGAAACACTGCTGGGTCAAAGGGTTTGCACAGTTTGACAACTTTTTGAGCATAGCTCCAAATTGCTCTCCAGAATGGTTGGATCTGTTCACAGTTCCACCAACAATGTATTAGTGTCCCAGCCCTCCCACATCCCCTCCAACATTCATCGTTATCTTTTCCTGTCATTTTAGCCAATCTGACAGGTGTGTAGTGGTATCTCAGAGTTGTCTTAATTTGCATTTCTCTGATCAAATGAAGTGAATTCTTAAATCTTTTAGGAAACAGTGACTCTCACACAGGCTTAGGGATGCTAAGATGCCCTAATAAACAATAAGGAATCATGACAAGAAAGTAAAACAAGCCAACTTCATTGATAGGATATAGTTATAATATGAAGGGCAGTCAGGTAGATCAGGAGAAACAGGTCAGGTTCACTAAAGACTCAGGTATGGGATTTACTCCTTTAGAGCCCTAGAGAAAATGGAACATCCTCTCCCAAACCAGTAGGTTAGAGGGGTTTTTAAAGTTCTTATTTGGATCTAGGACTATGAATTTTGGGGAAAGGACAAATGTCCAGGGACCTTTATGATGGTACTGATTCAAGTTAGAGGAGTAAGAAAAGACTACTGGGGAATTGATGACTATTTGATTTGACTCTCAGTTGGTCTTGCTCTGATCAGGAAAAAAACAAGCAAACATCTTGATAGACCTTATTAGTCACAAGTGCTTCCCTATATTGCAGTTTATACTCTTGCCACTTTTAGGACCTTAAAAATCTCAGGTTTTGGGACATTATAAGGCATTACATCATTTAAGTAAGCTTTTTTTTAGTTTTTTATACAATAAATGAAATCATTACCACTAAGGAAAACAAAAAATATTTAACATTACAATTTCAAGAGTGTATCATTGATGGTATATGAAAGTTATGGAATATTATTGTTCTATAAGAAACAATCAGCAGAATGATTTCAGAAAGGCCTAGAGAAACTTGCATGAATTGATACTAAGTGAAGTGAGTATAACTAAGAGAACATTGCACACAGCAACAATAAAATTATATGATGATCAGTTCTGATGGATGTAGCTCTTTTCAACAGAGAGGTGATTGAGATTAATTCTAATAACCTTGTGATGGAGATGCACCCAGAGAGAGGACTGTGGGAACAGAGTGTAGATCACAACATAGTATTTTCACTTTTTTGTTGTTTGCTTGCATTTTGGTTTTTCTCTCTCATTTTTCTCCTTTTTGGTCATGATAATTGTAGAAACATGTTTCTACAATTATCATGACCAAAAAGGAAATATATAGATAGATAGATAGATAGATAGATAGATAGATAGATAGATAGATAGACAGATAGATAGATATTATATATGTGTGCATATATATAGATATATATAAATATAAGATTTGTACGTGTTTAACATATACTAGATTATTTACCATCTAGAGGAAGGGATGGGGAAAAGGGAAGGACAAAAAATTTTAGAATACAAGACTTTGCAAGGGTGAATGTTGTAAACTGTCTATGCATATGTTTTGAAAATAAAAAGCTTTACAAAAAAAGAATGTATTTTGCAATGTAAATTTTGGTAACATGCAGTTTACCTACTGTTTAGTTTTTTCAAGCTTCATTTATTATGTATGCCATGTATCCATTTCTAACTGCCTTGCAATTTATCCTAAGAGTTGACAAATATATAAATGTATGGCTAGAGTTCAAACTGAATAGTGAAAAGAAAGATATTTTTACCAAAAAAAAATTTACCATTCTATTCAGTACATCAATAACAATGTTCTAGTGTTGAGTTTTATTTCTTCTTTGTCTCTTTCTTTCATTCTTCTTTTCTTTCTTCTTAATTTTTTTTCTCTTCTTGTTCTTGGTCTTGTTCTTGTTCTTCTCTCTGTGTGTGTGTCTCTCTCTCTTTCTTCCTCTTTCTTGCTTTCACTTATGACATGAAGGAGGTGGTACATAATGAAAAGCAGGGAGGAAAGGAGGGAGGGATGCAAAGAGGGAGGAATGAATGAGTGAAGAAAGGAAGGAAAGAAGAAAGGAAGGGATGGAGGAAAAAAGCTTCAAACTTCCCTTTGGCTTCTATCTGAGGAATATCACTATAGAAGAAAATAATGCAATAATGACCATCCATATTAAATAACCTTAAGTCTCCTTGTAATCTACTCTTAATGTCCATTTGAATTATAATTATAATAAAGGATTTCATCAAGAAATAAATGATTTAAAAAGAAGATTTTTTTCTAGTAGTAAAATCAAGGAAAAAAATGAGAATCATTATAGGAAGATATGAATAAGAATTATAAAATATTGGTGGGCATTGATGGGTGGCAATGATAATTTAAGAGAATATTCACAATGAAAATGTCAGATGTTCACTGGAGCATGTGAGTGATAAATTAGATGCTCAATAAATGTATTTATAATTGAACAGACTCTTTAAAACTGTAAGAGTTTAAGGCCACTTAATAAAGTAGCAAATAGTCCCATCTCAGTTAGCCTATGGACATATACATTCTGTTAGTTACCATAAGGTAATCAGGACAATACCAGAGACGGAAATGGCAAACCACTCCAGTCTTCTTGCTAAGAAAAACCCAAGGGCAATATAGTTCACAGAGTCACAAAAAAAAGTCAGAAAATACCAAGTAATTGAATCGCAACAACCACCAAGAGAATGCATGGATTTATAGCTGATTATATACGTAATAGAACTTATGTATCATTGAGTACAAACTTCTCATTTGTACAAATGTGGGAAATAAATCCTTAGATAAAAGAAGTAATTTTACCAATATCACAAAGAACCAACACTTCATCCCGCTTCCCCCTCAAGCATCTATTCCAGTGCTTTCTCTACAGTATAACATCATTTACATGATATTGAAACTATCAGATGATATGCATGATGATTCAGCTGTATAGCTAAGTATGGGCAAGTTGTATATGAATTTGTTTTGTAGGATATGTTACCAAATACAGCTGGTAATTATATAAAATACAAATACAATAAAAAGGAAACAAAACTTAATGATATGATTAGATGTCCACACTAGGAATTAATGAAGTGAAAACAAAGGTACAATGTGACATGATAATATGAAATAGAAATATGAAATAAGCTGATTTAAAATTCACAAACCGGTTTAGAATTCATATCATTAATAGTGGATAGAGTGTTGGAAATATTATTTAGAATACTGCCTCATATACTGACTAGTTTGAGACTCTGGGAAAGTCATATACATTTTCTGATCTTCATTTTCTTTTCTTATATGTAAAAGCAAAAACTTTGTTTTCATAGCCTCTAAGATAACTACCATCTCTCAATATGATGTTGTAGATTGTAACCCAAATGGGAGCTCAATATGGAAGATGGATATGGAAGAGATGGAAGGATAGAGCTATTTCTCTATAAACTCATTGTCTATTAATATTAGATACAATAATAATAACTAATTTAAATGGAAAATGTTTGCAATTTTCATGAAATCTATAATAGTGGCTTAATTCACTTAAAACAGAAGTAAATAACATTCTCTTCAAAGGTAGCAATAGTAAGTTCCAGTTCCAATACCCTGGAAATATCATTTAAACTATGTTGGAAACAGGGAGTCTTGTCCCATTTAAACAATAATATAGAATACATGTTCAGAGTCTACTAATGAGTACTTTTCAGTCATCTACTGATTTTGAATGTAAAATATTGATTAATTTTAGTTTCTTGTTAAAAACCAATCATTATACAATTAATTCATTTTCTTGGCTTTGGACTGGAGGGTTTACTCTTTAGCCTGTGATACCCAAAAACTAAGAAAAGGCAATATGTAGCTAATTTTATCCCAGGGTTATGTAAATCTGGAATTTATTTTCCCAGGAAGATAATCCATATAACTACTGGCAATGAGAAAAAAAATAGAAATGTGGTGATTATGTGGAAAATTAAATTGGAAAAATTCTTCTGCTATTTCTGCTATTCTGGGGGCATAATTAAGATACCAAGCATAGCAACATTTTTTTTAGAATTTTCAAAAATGAACCATGTTCTATATGATTCTGTAATGACATAAAAAGGAATGGAGAAAATAGAATGGGAAGAGGACTGATCAAAAGAAGGGTATGTTAGGGAAAGTGGTAATAAAAACTAAGATACTTGGGAGAAGAGAAATGGTAAGCTTATAAGGGCTATAATTAAGCTATAAATAAACAAGTGAAAAATAGCATGTTGGTAAATAGTTAGCAATCATAAATATAAATGTGAATGAAATAAACTCAACCATAAAGTGGAAATAAATAGAATGTATTAAAAACTAGAATCCCACAAAGTGCTGTTTAGAAGACATGCATTTGAAGCAGAGAAATACACACAGGGTAAAGGTAAGGAGCTAGAGGAGAACCTATTATGTTTAAATTGAAACAAAGAAAGCAGGGATAGTAATTATAATCTCAGACAAAGCAAAAACAAAAATAGATCTAATTTAAAAAGATAAAAAAGGACGTTATATGTTGCTGAAAGTTACAATACAATGAAATCATATAAATACTAAACATATATGCACCAAATAGTAAAGCATCTAAATTTTTGAAGAAGTTAAATGAATTATAGGAAAAAATAGATTAAAAAAAGTATATTAGTAAGGAACCTCTCACTTTTCCTTCTCAGATCAAGCTAAACAAAAACAAGATAAAAAAAATAAGAAAGAATTTAAGGTGATAGATAAATTTCTGAGAAAATTGCATGAGAATAGAAAGGAATATACTTTTTTCTCAGCAGTACATTATGCCTACACAAAAATTGACTATGTATTAAAACATAAAACTCGAAAATAAAATGTAAAAAGGCAGAAATAATAAGTAGTTCCTTTTCAGATCATGATGCAAGAAAAATTATGTTTAGTAAGAGGCTGTGGAAAGATAGCCTATACCTTAATTGGGAACTAAATGATCTAATTCTGAAGAATAAGTGGAGCAAACCACACATCATAGAAACCACCAATAATTTCATTCAATAAAATGACAATAATGAGACAATATCCCAAAACTTGGGATGTAGCCAAAACAGTTTTTAGGTGAAATTTTACATTTCTAAATGCTTACATAAATAAAATAGAGAAGGAAGAGATCAATGAATTGAGCATGCAAATAAAAATCCTAGAAATAGAACAAACAGAAAATTGCCAATTTAATACCAAATTATAAATTCTGAAAATGAAAGGAAAGATTAATAAAATGAAAAAAATATTGAACTAATAAATAAAATTTAGAATAGATTTTATGAAAAAAAATAAATAGATTAACTTGGTTAATGAGATTTAAAAAACCAAATTACTAGAATCAAAGATGAAAAGAGTGAATTCACCATCAATGAAGAGGAAATCAAAATAACAGAATCTATTTTGTCCAACTGTACAGCAATAAATCTGACTAAGTGAAATAGATGAATATTTACAAAAATATAAATTGTCCAGATTAACAGAAGAGGACATATTTAAAAAATAGTGAATAAGCCATCAACAAAGTTTTTTTTTCCTTTTTTTTTTTTAATTTTTATTTTATTTGCATAACATATGTGTGGGTAATTCTTCAACAATAACCCTTACATAGCTTTCCGTTACAAATTTTTCCCCCAACTCCCCACCCCTCCCCTAGATGGCAGGATATCCACTACATGTTAATTATGTTAAAATATTGGCAAATCGAATATATGTATACATATTTCCAAACTTATCATTGGTGTGCAAGAAAAATCTTATCTACACAAACGATATATCAGATAAAGGAAACACAATGTAAGCAAACATCAATCAAGGAGTATGAGAATGTTATGTTGTGGTCCACATTTCGCATCCCTCTCTCTGGGTGTATATGGCTTACTTCAGTGAACAATTGGAGGTGGTTTGAAACATTTCATTGTTGAAGAGAGCCATGTCCATCAGAATTGATCGTCATATAGTACTGTTGTCATCAACAAAATTTTTAAGAAAAAATCTCCAGGGCCAGATGGATTTGCAAGTGAATTTTACCTGACATTGAAAGAATAATTAATTCCAGTACTATATAAACTATTTGGGGAAAATAGGCAAAAAAAAAGTCCTTCCAATTTCCTTTTATGACACAAATATGGTATTCATATCCAAAATAGAAAGAGCCAAAACAGAGTAAATTACAGAACATTTTGCCTAATATATAGTGATGTAAAAAAAAATTAGCAAAGAGATTACAGTAATCATACAACATGACCAATTGGGATGTATACCAGAAATGTAGGGCTGTTTAAATATTAGGTAAACTATCAGCATAATTGACAATATTAATTTAAAAACTCACAGAAATCGTATTTTTATTTTATTAGATGCTGAAAAAACCTTTGACAAATACTACACCCATAACTATTAAAAATTCTAAAACGCATAGTAATAAATGGAATTTTCCTTAAAAAGATAAATAGCATCTATTTAAAACTATCAGCAAGCGATGTATATAATAGGGATAAACTAGAAGTATTCCCACTAAGATCAAGAGTGAAACAAGAATGCCATTATGATTACTATTATTCAATATTCTATTAGAAATATCAGCTTTAGTAATGAAGGGGGAAGAGACATTGAAGGAATTGGACTAGATAATGAGAAAATGAAGCTATCACTATTTGCAGATGATATGATGTTATACATAGAGAATCCTAAAGATTCAATTGGTAAACTACTGGAAAAACAACAACTTTAGCAAAATTGCAGGATATAAAATGAACCCACAAGAATCCCTGAAATTCTTATATATTGCAGACAAAGCACAGCAGCAAGAGATAGAGACATTTCATTTAAAATAATTTTAGATGATATTACAGCTTTAATAGTCTACTTGCCAAGGCAAATCCAGGAACTATATGTATAAAATAACAAAACACTTTTCACATAAATGAAGTCAGATTTAAACATTTGGAAAAATAATAAGTATTCACTGATAGTCTGAGCTAATATATTAAAAATGATGTTTGTATCTGGATTAATTTACTTATTCAGTGCCATATCAATCACACTGCCAAAAAATTACTTTATTAAAGCTAGAAAAAATAATTGAATTTATCTGGAAGAACAAAATTTCAAGAATATCAAGGATATCTGTACTAGATCTGTACTAGATGTAAAATTAGATTGTGAAGTGACAGTCATCAGAACTATTTGGTACTGGCTAAGAAATAGAGTGATGGATCAGTGAAATAAGTTAAGTACACAAGACACAGTAGTCAGTGATTATAGTAATTTATTGTTTGATAAATCCAAAGACTTTTGCTTCTGCGATGTGAACTCACTTTTTGATCAAAACTCCTGGGAAAAATGGAATATGGTATGGCAGAAACCAAGTATACAGCAACATCTTATATCCTACACTGAGAAGTTCTAAATGGGTATATGACTTAGACATACAGAGTAATACTATGATCAAATTAGAAGAATAAGGAATAGTTTGCCTGTCTATGGAAAAGAGAAGAATTTGTGACCAAAGAAAAAATAGAGAACTTCATGAAACACAAAATGGATAATTTTGACATTAAATTAAAAAGATTTTGCACATACAAAACCAATACATCCAAGATTATAAGGAAAGCAGAAAGCTTGGAAATAATTGTTACAGATTGTCTTTCTGACAAAGGTCTCATTTTCAAAATATAGAGAGAACTGAATCAAATTTATAAGAATACAAGTCATTCCCCAGTTGATAAATGGTAAAAGGATATGAACAGTTTTCAGATGCAGAAATTTAAATTATCTATCGTCATATAAAAATGCTCTAAATCACTATTATTTAGTGCAATTCAAATTAAAACAACACTGAGATAACTCAGATAACAGAAAAGGAAAATGGAATATGTTGGAAAAGGTGTTTAAAAATTGGGACACTAAAGCATTGTGGATGGTGTTGTGACCTGATGTAACCATTCTGGATAACAATTTCAAACTATGATCAAAAGGCTATAGAACTTTTGATCCAACAGTGCCACTATTAGTTCTTTTTTTTTTTATAAAGCTTTTTATTTGCAAAACATATGAGTGATCTTTCAACATTGACCTTTGCAAAAAAACTTTTTTTTCCCAAGCTTTTCCTTTCCTTCCCCCCACCCCCCA